>RPOG01001833.1:0-123133 GCA_008086565.1 Thalassoma bifasciatum
CCCACTTGCAAGTTATTTTATGTTTTCTATGGCTGGTCAACAGCGCCCCCATTGGATGCATAAGTTTTAGCTGAGCACACCATGCAGCACAATTGAATTTGGAGTGTTCATGGTAGGTGGCTTTCTGCTCAGCTCCAATATTAATTTGATGTTGTATAGATTTGTATGTTGTTATTGTGATATTTCTTGAATATTATAAATATATGTGTTTCTGAAGTTGTTTCGTTTGTCAAATACTGACACTGAGTTAATTAAATGTGTATGGTGTTCGTTATAGTGTTCGGCGCGGTTAGCCAGCCACAGAGAGAGAAGCTAACCAGGATTCATTTTATTGTCGCCAGGTACAAATTGTCACGTTTCTGTAATAATTTATGTCATGTGATATTATGTTAATGTTTTTGCATAAGCACAATTGAATTTGGAGTGTTCATGTGTTCGGCGCGGTTAGCCAGCCACAGAGAGAGAAGCTAACCAGGATTCATTTTATTGTCGCCAGATTAAAAGAGAATGGAACAAACGACGTGAGCCCCCTGCCCATCTTTAAAAATACACAACGCAGATCCTAAGGTTGAGCCATCCAGCCACAGAGAGTGACTGCGGTGGTTACACTGAGAGGGGAGCGAGGTGCACACTTTTTAGACTTGTTCAAGTTTTTTTTTTTTTTTTATTTCCAGCTCAGATTTTTTCCTTGTTTCCTTCAACTAACAAGCTGATGCCTTGGAGGGCGTCTGTGAGGTGAGTTAAATTATGAAATGTCGAACAAGTCTGTAAACACCCCAAAAGAAGACGGAGGGGAGAAAAGGAAGAAGGCAAACAGCTGATATACAGCTTCATTTTAAGCTCATGTGATGCTTCTTCTAGCAGCAACAACACAAAATCTCTTTAACCTCTAATGTTACATCAGGTTGTCATTCACCATTCACATGATGTCATCAAAGGATAAACAGTCAGAAAGCTTAGATTCTCTGACAAAACTTAATTCGTGAAAGAATCCCTCAGATAACGTTAAAAACATCTGTGACGTCATACCTGTTTGAGGTCATTATGTCACAGCCTGACGCCCGTACCCTGATTATTCACTCTCCTTTCCACCAGAGGAATCTTGAGTTCAAACATATCAAAAGTGTTGTTTCATCAAATTATTCCAAGTGGTGAAATTTCTCCTGTAAAGTCCGTTGTTTGTCTATCAGTCGTGTCCGTTCTCATCAATAACAGCAGCTTCACAGTCTTAGAGCATTTCCTCCTCAATGTCAATCTGACAAAGCTGCAAGTGTTTGTTTTCAACAGGGGTCTAGCTGCAAGACGACAGTGACCTCACCGTTTTCTGTTGAGTTTTCATCCCAGGACAGCTTGTGATAGACAACAAGTGCCCCCTACTTGACTGGCCAAAGCGCACAGTGGTCTTGCACAATATATACATGGTCTTGTTGACTTATAGCTAAACAACTGCCTTACCTTTCACTCAAAGTTAGCTGTAGCCATATAGATCATTGGCGAGACCTACCTGCGACTTCATTTATGTGCACAGCAGAGGAGGTACAATCTGTGACTGGGAACTACTATTTCAAGGCTTTTGGTGAATATTGCCAAAAGAGAGCAAAGTTGACTAAAAAGAGGCCACTGAGCACTGACAAAACTGATTTTGTTCACACAGAGTCTTCAGATGAGAGCGTGGACAGTGAGTACAACTCTGCCTGGTGTTTGGTCACCTGAGGCTAAAAACTCTCTAAATCCTACAAGGGTTTACCTAGAAAGATCAAATTTCACCCTAATGTAGATGACAAGGTGTGGAGGTGATGTGGTGGATGTCTTATATCTGGCATGAGGCATCTTGTAGTTAATGATCTTCAAAAATTGGTAAGAAAAAATGGAGAGTAAAAAAGTGTTTCAGCTGCATTTATCCTGATGTGGACTTTAGCCACGTATAAAAACATTTTCTGAAACTCAAGACTTTAATTTTTCAAATGAGGTTTCACTGATGAATTTTGAACTTGTGGTTCAGTCATAAACTTTGAGATACAGTATGTTATATGAGCCAGAATTATGTGTGATGTGAAGGGTTAAAACAAGTGGATGTTCCATTCAGTTTTTCTCCGCTCTCACTGTCTGAGTGTAGCAGAGACAGTTTGATTCCAAAATAAGATCTAAACCACTTGAAAAGTGAAGCTTACCTTTGAAAATGGCTGTTGGCGTGAAAGAGAAATAAATTATGCTTTAAAAGTCTGGAATCTCAAACAAAACATCTCTGTTGGCCTCATAAACAGTTCTTGACATTAAAGATGATGTCTGTTGTAGCATTATCGAGTTTCTGGAGTTCACAGTCTACATGACAGAGGAAACACTACCCATTGTCTCAGTCTATGATCAGAATCAGAAGGTGAGAGATTCTCACAGAAACAAACTGACTGACGCCAGAAAATCAAATGCATATTTTAAAGCCAATTTATGAAACTGAGAGAGAAGTGAATTCAGGAGCTTCTGCTCCGCTTTGATGAGTGAAGCATTAACTGAAGGTGCTCTTTGCTTTACAAACCACGCAACGTGAAAATTGAAGGAGGCAACCTTCAAGTACACTTTTCAAAAGCTTTTATGTCACGGTGAGTTTATGAAAATACATTAAAAACAACACTCCTGTTTGTAGCACATCCTTGGCAAGTAGCACATCAAGTCAATTTAGAGCAATTTCTTAAAGCTGGTGTGGTGCTACAGAGAAAATACTCTCATTATTCTGAAGGACGAGCACGCACAGAGGAATTCAAGGGCAGAGTGATTCACATTAGCTATGAAAAGGTAAAGAAGTAAACTGCTTTTGTCACAGATAGCTCAAAAGCCACAAACTGAACTCCCCCTGAGAGAGTGAACCTACCTGTAAACGGCCCTCTTGTCAGACTCCAGCTGGGCCTGGGGGTCGAGGGTCACACTGACAGAGGTATTTCCTGCTGCAGAGGCTGCTGGGATGTGGACCTGGGGGGTCTTGGTGGATTGCTGAGTAGTGCCCGTCATCTGGTGTAACAAAAACAGTGACAGAATGAATTTATTCTTCTGTGTTTGCAGGTTTCTGGGGCTGCTTTGAGTTCTGTGATACCATGAGCTACACTGAAAAAAATACATCTGGGGAGAAGTAAATTTAACTTAATTGAATCCCTGAACTCAACAATAAAAGTTCAAGTGAGGGTCTTCACACAAATATATCTAGTATTGAAGTCAAAATATTTTTTTCAAAATACAAGACAGTGTGATTTTTTTTTCGGGACATGAATAATTTAAGTAATGTGAGGTAATTTTTTTGAGTTCATCCACACAACAAGAGATAATCTTTTTATCTTTGCTGTTTCATTTGGTATTTCTGGAACCAGACACTTAACTTAATTCCTGACCAAACCTTGTTACCCTGAGTGAGAAGGGCACACAGTGGACATGAAAGCCTGCTGTACATGGATGAATCACATGGGTGGCTCAAGCTGCCTATGCTGGCTGTTCGTGCCAGTGTGGACACGCTGCCTACACTGCTTAATCTCCTTGACAAAATTAAGTTCATTTTACTTGGATTTTATTATTCTTTAATAAAAAAGAAGTGGTTTAGACAATAAACAATCTTGCCTCAGCAACATAAATAAGTTATGCAACAACTGGCCTTAATTTTCTTAAGTAGATCTACCGGAACATTTTTATCAGTATACATGCTAACATCACCATGCTAATGGGTTAAGTGATGAGCACATGGTTATTTAACAGCTAAACTATGTCACCTGAGCATTTAGATCTGCTGTTTAAGCTACATGGTGTAGATGGGCTACGCCTAACCCATAACGCTTCATGTAAATTTTATGATTACGGTGATATTACTCAAAACTTTATTAAAAACATCAAAAGATTAAGTTATTTATACAAAGACTAGTATTGTTTGATCTGCATGAAAATATCAAGTTGGTTTGACTGGCAAAGTTCATTTACCACATTGAAAAGAATAGAGTGATATGTACAAAGTTTAGTTTAGCTTTATTTACTTGACAAAAATAGGTTCACTTTACTTGCATGTTATTTTTTCATGTAAAAAAGTGGTTTAGACAAAAAGGAACCTTATATCAGCCACAGAAATAAATTATGCAAAAAGTTGCCTCAGTTTCCTTAAGTAGGTCTACCAGAAAATTTTATCAGTGTACTCTGCAAAAACTGAATCTAAGCAAGTCATTATGTCTTATTTTTAGTAAAATTTGTCTTACTATTCTTGATTTGAGCCACATTAACTAGACAAGGTCATAAAAATGTCTCATTTCAAGTTTTTTAAAGACAAAAATGAGGTGTAAATTGCTTGTAACACGCCAAAAACAATCTGCCAATGAGATAAGATAAAAGATTCGGTAACACTTAAGATTAGGGAACACATATTCACCATTAACTAGGTGCTTATTAACTTGCATATAAGTAGCTTACTAGCCCCTTATCATTATTTATTAAGCAGGCAGTAACGCCTTATTCTACCTCTATTGCATCATCAATTCAGAATTTTCGATATATTAACTCCTAATTATTACTTATTGACTACAAACTAATGAATATGTGTTCCCTAATTTAAAGTGTTACCAAAGATTCTTGTTTTAAGACATCTTTCTAATTTCCTGAAACTTCCTGGGTGAATTCGTCTTATCCCATTGGCAGATTTTTTACACCTCATTTTTGTCTTAAAAAACTTGAAATAAGACATTTTTATGACCTGGTCTGGTGAATGTGGCTCAGATTAAGAACAATAAGACAATTTTTACTACAAATAAGACATAATGACTTGCTTAGATTTCAGTTTTTGCATTTAACATGTTTCTGGAGCTGGGAACTTACGTTTTTGTTGAGTCTGAGTTGAAAAAAACTTTTGTATACAGGTAATTTTGCATCAATTTATACATATTTGTGAATATAACATTCAATTGCCATCACGTCTGCTCTGATGAGTGATGTTCAATTCCACACATTCACAGTGTCTGGAAGTGCTGAGGGCTTTATTAGTATTGGGGGGGGGAAACTGTTGGTTCACTTTTTTTCTGCTGCTCCACAGCACTTCTGTTTTTCTCTCCTTCAGCTGATAAACACATTTTAATTACTCTATATGCTTTTTATTTATCTATTTATGCATTTATTAATTGAAGGGCCTTTATGACAGAGTACAAAAGAAGGAAGTGAAAGTGAAAAACTGCTGGAGCTCAGTGATTGGTCCAGACTGTGCTGACGTGGTGAGACCAAACTGTGGGTCAGATTAGAGTCAGACAGGCCCAAAACAAAAAACCCTCATCAGTCATTGACTTCTCCTTCCTCATGTCATGAAGACACAACAGCTTGTGATCTCTGAGTAATCTTTTAATCACTCTTCCAAAGCAAAAGCACAGAGTGACGCTGACAGACTCTAAATGAGGCTGTAGCTGGAGTGAATCACGGCTGACAGGTCAGCAGCCTCGTAATGAAGCTGTTTAGCACAATGAATGATGGGATAGATTCAGTAATTGAACACGGCGTGCTCAGGTACAAACTCCTCTTGGTTTTATAATTAAGGTGTTTTTGTGCTGCTGAATATTAAGACGTGTTGGTCCAACATGGAGAGGATTGAGATCTCTTTGATGTTATTTGTGCTGTAGGCTGATGTGATGAGGACGCTCTGTTGTCTTCTTCATCCTCTACCCCACTTTCCTCTCTCGTTTTCCTTCTCTCTCAGGAAATGAGTCGAACAACTGCATACCCCCCCCCCGCTCTCTCTTTTCCTCCTCTAGTCAGGGTGGGATGGGAGGAAGCTTCAAGTCTTAATCCCAGCACCAAATGGGAAATAAATTAGCTTCTTCACACTTAACTAGCTCTCATTTGCATTTGCCGAATGCGCAGACTGCAGCTCGGGAGCTCTCCCTCGGCACTAATCCTCCGGGCGAAAGTAGACGGAGGTGGTGTGGACGAGGAGGAGGTGGAGGATGCTGAAGCTGAGGCGGTCGGGTGAACCTGCTCCCCACATCACACGGTGTGGTCTGCAGCCTGTGACAAAGTCTGCGTCCAGCCACAGAGAGGCTTCATTTTTCCCTCTGAGCTCTGAGCTGGCTGCTGAGGGTTTGTACAGGCTTGATCTCTGATTCTCAGCTGATGGGAGGGCTCAGTGTACAGTGGGTCTTCCATGATTGAATATAATGGTTTGATTCCAGCTCCTTCTGTCCACATGCCAAAACTTCTTGGCCAAAACACCCCAAAGTTGCCCCTGAGGACAAGGGGTGGTGTATAAGAATGTGAATGTGTTGTCTTAATAAGAGCAACAGTCCATTAACCTTTCAACCTGCAGCATGTCACTTTTACTCCTGTGGCTTTTAGATAATAAGCAGAACAATCTGACATTCTAAAGCAGTGTTGCTCAACCTTAGGGTCGTGGCCCCACATGGGGTCGTCTGGAATCCAAATAGGGTCCCCTGAAATGTCTAGGAATTGATGCAAAAAAAAATACTGCTAAAAATATATATATATATATATTATTTTATTTTTTTTCCACAATAATCATTATTCTTTTTGAAATTTAAACACAACATACTAGACAACTGTATTCTATATGTTCTAGTATTTGGGTAGCACTTGAACATGCATTTTAGTATTGATTGTATTTCATAATTAAGTATTTTAGTGTTTGTAGTATTTAATTGTTAGTATTTCAGTATTTTGAGTATTTCATTCTTAAGAATTGTTGTACTTTTATCATGTTATTATTAAGTATTTTAGCATCTTTAGTGTTTTAGTATCCCAGTGATTTGTTTTCTATTTTTATTTTCCTGGATTCAGTATTTTCAGTTTTTTAAGCAGTAGACTAAATTTACAGTGCAATTCCGAACTCTGCGCTGTTTGTTTCTTCTCTTTGTTTAGAGTTGTTTAGCTCGTTTACCGCTGTATGTGCCTTCAATTGTCTCTCGGGGAATAAAAACCTTGATCATGAAAAAAGAAATAGTCACTTTGTGCATTAATCCTGGTTACTCTGTATTTACACAACAGTATAAAACACATAAACAATAACTAATTAGGCAAAATAATGTCTCTGGGGTATCCAGACATTTGTGATGTCAAAATGGGGTCACAGCCCAAAAGGTTGGGAACCACTGATCTAAAGTTTTGTTTTATGGCATCACATTAATGTACATGCAGCTCAGTTGGAGTCATTGCTTCCACAGGAATCTGGATTAGAGTGTTGTGGAGAGATGGAAAAATTCCAATAAGTTTTCCTGGGGGAAATTTACTAAAAATGTTGAAATATTGGAAATTTTAAGAGTATCTTTACTGTGTCATTTGGTATTTCTGGAACCAGAAACTGAACTTAATTCATTACCACACCTTGTTACCATGAGTGGGGAGGGCACGCAGTCATCATGAGGGCCTACTGTACATGGATGAGGCACACGGGTGGCACGAGCTGTCTATGCTGGCCATTCATGCAGGTGTGGATTCGCTGCCACTACTAAGTGGTTTGGACCTGCTGTCTATGCTCCATGGTGTAGATGGGCTACGCCCAAAAGTGTAGACCAGCAACCCCTCATGCTTTATGCAAATGATATAATTAAGCCGTTAGTACTCCAAACATCATTAAAAACATCAAAAGATTAAGCAGTTCATAAAAAGACTTGTTTTGTTTGTATGAAAACAGCAGGTTGGTTTCACTGGTTCATTTACTACATGAAAAAAATTTGTGATTCGTACAAAGTTTGGTTTTGCGTGACAAAATTAGGTTTACTTCACTTGGATTTTATTATCTTAAAATTTTGACTTTTTATATCAAAATTTCCACTTTTTATCTCAAATGCTGCCTTTATTTCAAAAGTTTAAGGCCTGATCTCAAAAATTTGACTTTTTATCTGAGACATTTGCCTTTATCTTAACATTTTGACCCTAAATGCGAAAGTTTAAACTTTTTTCACATAATGTTGGATTGATTACATAAAATTTGGATTTTTATTAATCTAAAAATATTGACTTTTTATCTCAGAATTTATCTCTATTTCTCAACATTTCCACTTTTCAACTTAAACTGTTGATCTTTATCAGAAAGTTAAAAATAATTCTTACCTTCATTTTCATCATTGCATTACAGTAAAAACTTTTGATGTTTTGATGGTTTGATGTAATTCTCTGCTGGACACTGGGAAAACTTCACTAAAGCTTGATTTAAATAAAATTGTAAATTGAACTGAGATCGCAATATCAGCCAGAAAAATTGCAATTAGATCTTTTTCTAAAATGGTCCAGCCCTCTTAACCGCTTTAACAATCAGATAATTACTGAATCAAGATGTCATTCTTACATATTAATATGGATTTACAGATTTTTTTACCCAAAGAGGTGACTCACATCAATGATGATGCTTGTTGAAGAACACAATTAAAAAAAAGGGCACTGGCGTCACTGTTTGTTTGTTTCCAGTGCTGTTGATTTGTTCCAACAGCACAGTATGAATAAGTGTTAACCCTGCAGCTAACGGCACAGTGAACGAGCTGAAGCTTAAAAAGGATGATCTGGTTTTTATGAGTGTTTGGTTTATGAGTGTTTTTTGTTTTTGTCATAAAAACTGGAACAAGTTTTGGTGTCCTGATGCCAGTATCTAAATTTGGAACCCTCTCTCTCATCCACCACTTGATTAAAATCTGCTTTATTCTTTGTGCATTGACCAACAACATGAATGTTTGTGCTGCAGAGATGAAGCACATTCGGAGAAATGTTTAATTTCCTTGAATATGACTTTTATCTGTTTTTTTTCCAGGTGCAAAAAGGTTTCCCAGACTACAGCTCATAAATTCTGCAGTTGAAATGTTGCTGTAACAGAGTTTTGTGAATTAAATTTGTCAAATGCTAATTATATGTTTTTGAAGGGAGATCAGTGAGGCCTCTGACCTGTTGGCTCTCCTGGTACGATGGTGGAGGAACACTCTGGGTGGCCATCATTGTCACTGCAGGTGCTGAGGATGCATGTTGCATCATGGGACAGCTTCACATCGAGACTGGTGAAGAAAGACAGAGAGAGAGAGAGAGAGAAAGGCAGATAAACGCGGTGCAGGCAGAGATGATAGACTCTATTACAGCAGCAGCCACCAGGTGCTGCTATGATTAAATAATAGAAACACGCTGCAGCTCGCTCCCTCACTCCCTCACTCCCTCGCTCTGCTGTCGACTCTCCTTTTTCTGGAGTTACTCATTTATTTCTCTGCTCTATCTCCGCTCTCTCTGTGAACGCAGCTGACAGAGGATGTAACAAAACAGAATTATCAACGATGCAGATAGAAAAACCTCCCCACAGAAATACTTTACATAGCAGCAGGTTCAAAACAACACTGGAAACAACCCGACGACTTGTTTACCAATTACAGGCCGCCATGCTTGTTTACTAATCACAGTAGTGAGGGCTTTAAAGCCTGGAGTCAGAGTCACCTTGCTCGTCTCTGTGTGTTTGCTGCCTCTGCTGTTGCCGTTGTGCTGTTTTCCAGCCAATCAAGAGGGCTAATTAGGGCTCTTGTTGGTGGGCTAATTGCTATTGGCCGAGACCCCACAGGGCTGAGGGGCCGTACCCTGCGGAATGCTACCGGAGCCGCGGCCCCCACCCCCACACAGAGGAGCTAATTGGTTCAGAGTTACACACATCCATACACACATATATGAACACACACACATCTACCTCCCACTATCAGCCTAACTTACTATAGGAGAGCACAGCAGGGGCCCCCACCTGAAGGGACACATAACCTATGTGTACACACTGCATGAAAACCGCCTAAATTAACTATTTGACCTGAGGGGGGGGGGCATGTTTTAAAAAAATAAATGTGACTGTGAGTTCATCCACACCTGCGTTGAATGTTCAGCTTTTACGAACATAAACCAAAACCTCTGATTCTCACTGTTTCACTGTACCACACTGGAAAAACTGCAATGTTTTTGTCTCATTTTAGTAACACTGTCTTATTCTAATATGAGCCACATTCAGCTGACAAGTCAAGAAAAATGTTTCAATTCAAGAGCTAAGATTATGCCTGATATGCCTGTTGAGTAAAACCACTTTTAAAATGTATTTATATATCCTTTATTTAACCAGGTAAAAGCTTATTGAGTTATTAAATGTCTTTTCCAAAAGCAACCTAGACAAGAGGTGACACAATTGTTCTGTATATAACACAACATCTCAAAAACATTCATACAATGAGTAAAAATAAGGAATAAAGAGCATCAGAAAGATTGAGAAAGTGTATTATCTAATTTAAATCAGTGACAAAGTCTGATGTTTTACAGTTCCGCTTGGCTCCGAGAATTTCAACAAAGCTGTCAAACTTTGCATCAGGTCTGATCATTTCAATGTAACTTGTAGGGAATTCCATGCTTAGGGAGCAGTATAATGAAATGTCTTTCCTCCAGTTTTTTGAGGACACAAGGGACATTCAAAGTTACGGAGTCACTGGATCATGAACCAGGGCTCTTCAATGTTTTTAGACCAGGGACCCCTGACAAAAGGAGAGATGAACCCTTATCAAAGTTTTATAAGTGTCTTATATATTAAACTGAGCCTAATAGCATGTTTTAAAGTACTTCCTTATTGTGTATTCAATGCACAGTTATTCAAACAATACTCAAGGACCAGCGAACAGGGTTGCACTGCCATTACCATTGAACACACTTTTTCAGCTGATCCCAATATCAAAATCAATATTGTCTGTCAATTAATTGCATGGCAAGCTATTCAGATTGGCATTTTTATTTTGAACAAGTGTCGAAACACCCATAATGGTGAAATAGTGCCAGTGCCATGCAACAAACTTATCAACTATTTGAAGTATTAAAAAAAATGCCTAATCAACCAGAAGTGTTCTTCAAATCAACATTTTGGAATAAAAATAATATCTCTATTATAAAAAAAATACAATAATTTTGTTCTTCCCAAATTGAATGTATTTTCTACTCCTAGGTTTTTTTCTGAACTTTTTGGCTGAATGTGGCTCACATTAAGTCCAATCAGTAGATTTATACTTTACATCACAATTTTACACTTGGATTTCAGAATTTACTGTGTACACTGTTAATTATAACTTGTTGTTTCAATATAATGATGTCAAGGGCTGCCTTCAAAATTTAGGTTAAAACACTTACAGCAGGGTCTCATGACCACTGTGTGCCCTCCTCACTCATGGTGTATGCGTTAGTTTACAACTCACAAGGGCATTCTGGGTGTAACCTGAAAGCTGTAGCTTTACTAAACAGGCAGGATGGGGCCACCATGCATTTCTTTTTTATTTTGACGTAGGATTAACAGCTTCAATCTATTTCCCGGTTGAGACATTGCTTTCTAATAACATAAGTGTTATCCCCAAAAAAAAAAAAAAAAAATCCTTAATCTTTGGTCATATTCACAAAGAATAATTTGCAAGTATAACAGACAAAAAAGCAAGATTGCATTTAACAGTGTATTCTATCTCTGGTATGTTTTTATTTCTTCTTTTTATTTCTTTTCTTTTCCCCTTGGGGCTTTTTTCAGCTATTTTTATGCTTGAATCAGTTTCACTGTTTGGAATTGTTTGCTTACAGTTAGTTTGAATTGTCTTATTTTCACAGTATTGTATCATTTATACATAAAAGCATTAGAAAATGAAGAATTCAGTTTGTTCTGTGTCATTTTCGACAAATATTACATAATGAAAGTCCAAATCTTTTGTCTCAACAACTCGCCTTGGTAAAACCTGGTTTGAAACAATGACTCAAAATAATAATAACAATTTAAAAATGTAATAACTGGTTAATGTTATAGCAGCTGCTGAGTCCAAAACATAACATGTTTTGCCTCACAGCACAATAAGGAACATATTTCATTTGTTAACATACTTTTATTGTCAACATTTTTAAAATTGTGAACTAGGTTTCCAGGTGAAATTACAATTAAAAAACAATCATTGAGGATAAACCCCAAATCTGCAAGCAAATGCAATCAGATCAACAGTCCCCTCTCATGTCTGAGACAGTGAGGCTGTTCTTCAAATCCTCATTCTTCAAAGTCTTCCAGCACTGGCTGTGTAACCTCAGCACCTGCAGTTATCAGAGTGAAGCCTCATAAAGCCACTTTCAGCCTTCTGTGTTCATGAAAGGCAGCCAGCAGTTAGTGCAGCCCTGCACTCTGACTGAACAGTATCGACCTGAAGGAAACCGCTGATTATCAGCCGCTGGAATGAAACTGTGACATCTGAGCAACATTTCTGAGCAGGTTACAGCATACCAGACAGCGCCTCAGGAAATCAAATGTGCAATAATTCGTTTGACCACTAAAGCTGAGGGTTTGAAGTTCCTCTGAGGTGTGACGTTAGAGCGTGATGAAAGTAAATGTTTGACTCTTTGATTATTTTATATTATCTATACTACAAAAACCAAAACTAAGAAAGTGTTTGTCTTTAAAAAAGTACGTAAAAAAACTTCATTTAATCTGGAATTACCTGGAAATCACATATTATATCTTATTTATATATACTTATGAGATATTATTCTTATTTTGAGAAACTTGACAAACAACTTTCCGAACTCTATCGGCAGATTTACTCACTTCAAGTCATTTGGCCTCATTTTTTTTCTTTTGCATTGAGTTAAAACATTTTTCTGGTTGTGTTTTATGGCTCATATTAAGTCTAATGAGACACATTTTGAGTAAAAATAAGACATCAACAGTTACTTAGACTTCAGTTTTTACTGTTTTGTGGCTCCTCAACTTATTCCAGTGTGTGTTCACAAACAACTTCAATCTGCTCAACTTACTTCCCTGTAGTTCTGTTATTTCCACACACCCCCACCCCCCAAACTGGCAAAGTTAGAGACAAAACAAGCAGCTGAGGCCCTCCTAAAATTCAGCAGCATGTGAATCCATCACTGCTGCCAACATTCTGATGCTAAGTGCTGGTTTAGTTTCATCGACGGCTTCTAATTTGAGGTTTTAGCAGCAAATCTGCATGTTCTAACATGTCACACTGTGCTTGTGTGTGCTCAGTATGCATGTGTGTGTGTGTGTGTGTGTGTGTGTGCCTTGTGTACGTCTCTGCGAATCATTTTGTGTACTGATTGCGTCTTTCGGTTTTCTGTTCTCATTCCAACTGGTATCAGCTGAGAGGCATCTCCTCTGTTATCAGGCCTCATTTTAATTGCAAATGCACTGAGCGTGTTAGTGATTAAATGGAAAATTGCACATTAATTGATGAGACTGAAGATAAAGCAATTCCAATTACTGCACAGTATTTTAGGCGGCCTCTCAAGTTTCGCCATCCCTCGAAGGAACGAGTCACCAAACGCCAAATTTGAGCGGGCAACCGTGCTTCCATAAATATACACGTTACAGGCACACAAACATGTGATACTGGGGCCGCTGAGGCGTGAATGTACATACAAGAAGAGACAAGAAGAGTAAAAAGAGACACTAACTCGAGACATTTAATTTAAACAGAATTAAACACATGCCTTAAAAAAGCCCTAAAGGTGCAAAACTCCCCCAAAAATGAATATTAAGTATCTGCCAACTCCTCTTTCTGAACTCTGCAAAGGTGTGTGGTGACACAATAAGATGTAAAATTCATTTCTGGGACAAATGACATGTTTGTTCCTCAACAAAGGCCTTTGAATTATTACAGAGCTCATAATGCATATCAATTGAAAAGTGCCTGTAGACGCAATCAAAATTCAAAAGCAAGCACAAAATGGAAAATGAGAAGTAGGCATAAAATTATTCCAACAAACATCAAAGGCTTTTTGTGAATTTGGATTGGAGGCAGTCGCACTCTTTCATCGGCGTCTGTGCGGTAAGAAACACTTTTCAGCTTTCAATTTTCCAACAATTCTCAGGAACAGAGCGCGCCTCTATTGTCCTGATGTAAGGTTAGTCGGAGGCAGAGCAGCCGTTTCACCTCATTTACCCACACCATTGAAATGAAAACTCTTATCTGGTCACATATGATGTGATCACACCTCCACACTTCACCCATGTCCAAAGCTTTTCCTCGTCTGCTTTGGTCCTGAGGAGAGTTTATTGTAAAAGTGTTGGACTTCTATCAAACCGGAGCCCAGGTTCCAGGAAAAGCTGATCCTCCTCCTGATTTGAAGCACAGCAGGAAGCAGGAGAGAGGACGAGTCTTACACTTCAGACTGAGAGCCGGCAGGAGTTTGACACCAGTTCAAAGATGTGATACACTCGTGATACACTCGTGCCAAATTATCAACACCTCTCTCTCTGCAAAGCGCTCCGACAGAGCAGTGACGGAGGTGACGGAGACACAGGTAGATTCAGCCGTCATGTCAAACTGAAAATAAAATAGATGTGAGTCGGATGTTTGATGCCACCGAGCTGTGATGTTCGTGGGTTTTTATTTTTATTTTTTTTATAGCGCTCTTGAGCACAGCTGAACTCTCTCTCCCTCCAAACCGAGGGTGCTGATGATCGCAGTGAAGAGATGTGATGAGTGTTTACAATCCTGTGTGCTGGTATCCACACCTGACTTTCATTTTTTCTTTTTTTTTTAAGGTGTGAAATTTAACTTGACTCATTGGCACAGTTTATATATGAGCTCAGTTCTAGCATGAACACCCACAGTATCAGGAAAAGCTAGTATGTGAATGACGAAGACAGACTGATGGAGCCTTCAAATGGGGTCGTGTTTATATTGTTTACATTAAGGAACCACTTGGGCGCATCTCTTTTTTCACACTTTTACGAAAACCAACTGAATTCCAGATTCAGGATCAGAATCAGATCAAAATCACTTTATTGTCCTATCAAGGGAAACTAGCGTTGCCCCTGGAACACACAAAAGACAAGGTAGTCAATGACAATAAGACCCAGTTAAAAGTCTAAAATATATAGAAATAATCTAACAACATAATGCCCAATAAGAAACACAATAAGAGACACTGTACATATACAAGAGCACTAACTATGTTCAGCCAAGAGATCGTACCAAAGTGTGAAAGTGCAAGTAGGGCAGCAATAATAGTGCAAAAGAAACATGAGATGGGATTTATGGCTCTTTGAGAGGAGCTGGATCTTGGTGAGCCGTTCCTTTCAAAGAGCCGTTCAAAAAACTGGCTCCTTTTGCTCGTTTTTATATTTATTAAGTTTTAAGAAGCCGGCCTGGCCTTAACTCATTTTATCTTGGAAATAATCACTGGGAGGAACGAATTTAGATATTCCACCAATATGAGTTTGAATTATTCTGAAATATTGACTTTAACCTTGTTGACGTGTGGATTAGATTTTAAAGTCTGATCTGGATTCATTGTAAATATTCCACAGGGTGGCGCCATATCACTCTGCTTTGACAGTGACGTCACTATTTTGAAATACCCCTTGTACAAATTCTGTGTATTTTATACAGGTGTAAACCATGACTTGANCCACCAATATGAGTTTGAATTATTCTGAAATATTGACTTTAACCTTGTTGACGTGTGGATTAGATTTTAAAGTCTGATCTGGATTCATTGTAAATATTCCACAGGGTGGCGCCATATCACTCTGCTTTGACAGTGACGTCACTATTTTGAAATACCCCTTGTACAAATTCTGTGTATTTTATACAGGTGTAAACCATGACTTGAGCGCATATAAACATTAAAAAACAAAGCAGGCTACAATGAATTTCTGTGCAAAACAGACTTTTGTGAAACGATTGAAACACATTTTCGGGCGGGGCGGGAGGCGAGGGATGGGGGGAAGGGGGGATGGGGGGTTCGGATCCCAGCTGTGATTGGTTCCCATCGTTCGTATTAACGAGCCGTTCAAAAGAACCGGTTCGTTCGTGAATGTCACAACACTAGCAACCAAAAAGCTAAAAGATGACCAAAGGGCAACAGCTCAAACTTGTTTTTAAGCAGATGATTACCCAAAGTGGCACAAGCCTTCCTGAAGTCCTTGCTATTATAGATATACACCATTAGAACCAAATACCAATTCACGTAAAATTAAATGGTACCATGTTTTGGTACCTAAACATATCTTTGTGACTGTGGGGGAGTGGAAGAGAAGGTGATGTTCCATGTCAGACATGGGCATGGAGTACATGGAGCTGGGCTTTAATTTGTGAACTATTAAGAAAAAACACTGCGTAGTTGCTGTTAATTCATTAAGTTGTAGTTAATTTTCGTTAAGGGTTTTCATCTTGAAGAAATATGTGAAACAGCTACGTTGTTATGGAACAAACAGTTGAATGTTGTTGTGATATATTTGTTAAAGTTTATGTAATGAGAAATGAATGTGCTAAATTGAAATATTTTTAGATTTTATCATTAAACAGTCTCACAGTTATTACCACATAAACACACAAAACAAAAAATAAATAAATAAAAATTGGTACTGTTGAGTACTGGTACTGATTCCCAGGTACAGAGCATTGGTACCATATTGGCTCAAATGTGAAGTGTACCTGGGGCGCAGATGACCAAGTGGACTAGGTCACGCACCATAACTTTGGCATCTCATTCCCCACTCTCTCCCCCTTTCCTACTTTATCCTCTATCAAATGAAATGCATGGAAAACCAAAAAAAATGTATTAATAAAGTTTTAAAAAAAGTGAAGTGTACCCATCCCTAAGTAGCCAGAATGTTAGTCGCACATGAGACAAAAATAAATTGTGGCAGCTGTTTATGTGGATTGTTATCTTGAGTTGTGTTTCCACATCAGTAAGAGGACAGTGACTGAACTATTGACGCCTTTGTTGCTGTTGCCGTGTAACAATGTGCCCATTCAGTTTCCACAATGTAAAATGTGACAAATTGAACTCACTCAAAAGAATTGAGGAACTGATTGCACTTAAAAAAAAAAAAAGTCAAGTTAACAGAAGAAAGAATGAAAAGTTTGCAGGCTTATTTTATTCCAGAAACAACATGTGAGGGTTTGGATCTAATGATGAGTCCTGGAGTCTGATCTGCTCTGATACAGGTTACAGGTCGACAGCTGATCTACACAAAAGAGCCAGCAATAGACTGGCTGGTGTAGGCCGTGTGCCATAGCCTGTCAGTTTGTGCTGTGTAGCATAGACAGCAGGCCTATACTAGAGCATAGACAGCCATTGTCACACAAGCATGGTGTTAATGTACAGCAGGGTCTCATGTCCACTGTGTTCCCTCCTCACACATGGTGAAAATAACTGTTGGTTTTCAAATCACAAAGGCGAATGCACGTCCATGCATAGCTGTTATGACCGTGAAGATCAAGTAACTTGTTTTTGATAAGTGTTTGTGACAAGTTGCGAAAAGTGAGTTGGTTCACTTTAGTGTTTCTGAGTTAAGTTTATGTTTGTTGTGAGTGCAGATGCTTCAGGGTGAGGGATGAAGATAGACTTGACATTTTCTTTTTCTTTTTTTTTAATTTACAAAAGATCTAACCAAAACTGAATGCAGCACCTAGAAACTACCACCTGATCAGAACATCAGTTTGGTACTTCTATCAGTGCCATCAGTGAGTATAACGCTTCATATGTTTGAGTCTTTGATACAATAAATAACAAACAGCTCATCTCAACCTCATAGATTCTCATTTTACTTCAATTTTCTGAAATAAAACCTCGACTTTAAATCAGATCTTGATGTTTGTGAACATTTTATTTACTTCTCTCAGTATTGATTACAAACCAAGACCTCCAGGCTTTTCAAACTCTTCATGCTGTTTTCAAAACAACAGAAAGTCTGAAATAAATCACTATTTGTAAGGAAGTCTGTTTGCTTTCATTACTCTTAGAAATCTTTGAGATGATAAAGCAGTTCACTGCATGTGCTGATATGAATCCTCTGATTCCTTTGATGCAGATATCTTTAAAAACAGAAAAACAACAGAGTGGAGGCTTATCTGACTGAAGGAGTGATCAATTAGATCCACCTCGAGGATCCTGCAGCTATCCACACAGATAGCTCATGCATATTTATGAAAAACACAGACAGGGTATCACAGCTTTACACTCAAGGCTAGATTTAAATCTCCAAATGTTGAAACTGTGACAGATTGCAGCACTTTAACATGTTCTGATTCCTAATCTGATATCACAGGCATGACGAGGGAAGCATCTGATTCTCTGTCTGTGGATGTGAGGAGCAGAGGAGATGTGATTTTCACATCCCTGCATACAAACCTCATTTAATCTGCCCTGTCTGAGTTTGTTAGTTAAGAGGTTGACCCGCAGACGCAATGAATAACATTTGGAAGTGGGTATGTCACCTTGGTCAGATATTATGCATCTTGATGCCGTGCAAGAGAGGAAGATGAATAAATAAATCAGGTGTTTTTGAATACGAGAAGGATCTAATCATCGCCTTATTGTCAGGCCTGATTTACAATGCAAACACCGGCAGCCGAGGCCTTGATGGTGGCGGGTAAAATGGTGGAGGAAAGGGAGGAATGGTAATGAGACTGGGGCAGAGGGGGAGGGGAAAGGGGGCGGAGGGGGGGGCTGTGTACACATTTGTGGTCAGACCCAACACAGAAATCAAAAAACACACAGCGAGAGCGCAAACAGCCCACAAACACGGGGGAATGGGCCTGCATGCAAACACAGGAATGTATATTAATGCACAAATGCCAACATTGAACACGGGGAGAGAAAAGCTTCAACCTGTGTCATCCTGAGGGCAACAACACACACACTCACACGTCCTGACACACACACTCAAGACACAAGTGCATACACAGCCGGAGGCAAAGATGGTCTCAGCAGTGGTCTTAGGGCAACAAATCCCCCCCAGGCTAATGCTAACTCCTCACATACTGCAGTCAGGACCCAGACCACACTCCCAGACCACCTCATTAACCTGATCCAGCAGACCCCCCTCCACCAGACAGATACACCCTGCTCACACCAGCCCTCACCAACACTTCTTCTGCTATCATTTATTCATCTGCTTCTGTTGATTAGACTCATCCTCGCCCACAAGACTGAGGCAGCGTGGATCTGAAGGTCGAATCTGCGTTTTAGTGAACATTGTTAACTCCGGGTTCAGAAAGATCAGGGTAAAACTGCCGAGTTGGATCAGACTGATGTGAGCCTGCTGAGGAAGAGGAAGAGGTTTGTCTCCAGGTGAAGAGAGATGTTAGTGTGCTTCCTGTCTCTGGATGATCCTGTTTGTTACATTATTGTAAATCTGCAGGGAGGGAGACAGAGCTTCATGATCAGAGCAGCTCTGCTTTACACCTGGTCAAGGATGCTCAGTACACAGAACGCCCAAAGGCAGAACAAAAGGCAAACATATAGTTTGTGTTACACCATGCGTGTGTACAATGCCTATCCAAAAAAAAGTCTCCACTTAAAAAAAAAAAAGGTCATACACTCTAATATTTGGTTGGATCTCTTTGCTTTGATTACAGCACACATCCACTGTGGCATTGTTTCCATAAGCTTCTGCAATGTCACAACATTTATTTCCATCCAGTGTGTCATTGATTTTACACCAAGATCTTGTATTGATGATAGGAGAGTCTGACCACTGCACAAAGTCTTCTCCAGAACATCCTAAAGATTCTCAATGGGGTTAAGATCTGGACTCTGTGGAGGCCAATCCACGTGTCAGAAAGACGTCTCATGCTCCCTGAACCACTCGTTTACTATTAAGGGAAGAAAAAAATCAATTGATGGAATAACTTGGTCGTCCAGTATATTCAGGTAGTCAGCTGACCTCATTCTTTGGGAACATAATGTTGCTGAACCTTGACCTGAGCAACTGCATGACAGTGTGGCTCTGTATTTTACCGTTGTACAGTTTTGAGGCCATAAGAACCCTGTCATAGGTGTCACCATTGGCTGCCATTCTGCAACCAGTCTACTGTTAGAAACCATGGAGAATCTGAGTGGAGCTGAGTAATAAAAAAAGCAAAAAAACTCCATCCATCTATCTATCTATCTATCTATCTATCTATCTATCTATCTATCTATCTATCTATCTATCTATCTATCTATCTATCTATCTCTTTCCTTCTTTCTCTGTATATATGTATAAAGTGTCAGCATTGGTGTGTGTATATATATATATATATATACCTCTTATTAGAGTTAAGCCTCTTTTTGATGCTCTTTCCCAAAGTTTCTTTTTATAATCTTTCTTTTTACCCTCCCAAAATAAATACATGAATAAATAAAATGAAAAAACCAAACAAACAAATAAGATCATCTAACATCTAATAACAAATGAAAAACACCTTTTCTAAATAAAGATGACTTGAACATAATACAGCCAAATAATATTTTAATTCCATGGCAGCGTAAGGATGTAAGAAACATTTCTATGAGGTGTATTTTTTTCTTTTTTAATTTTTACTGCAGCCAGTCACCAGGGGGAGCAGTTTTTCTGGGGACCTCAGCATAGACCCCACTCTGGAATAAACTTGGGACATATTTGGACTTACAGCATTGGTAAACACAATCAGCAGAAATCTTCAGGTTACCATCCTCTTGGTAAAATCTTTCTGAAAAACTGGGACTGTGTCCATGTTTAAATGCTTCTGAAAATACTGAAAAAATGTAGTAAATGAGCAGTTGGTCAATACTACTGACATCAGAGCAGGATGAATAAAAAGATCTGAGGATGAAGACGGTGGGTTATGATGTTCACTGCTACTCCATCCCTCCTGATTTTGATACCATGTCCCACATCCCAAACCCAGTCTCCTGTTCTTAAGAACTGACCATTCAGAGTGGAGATGGAGCGAACTTTTACAAACTTTAGTCAGTGGAAAACATAATGAGGGTGCTGGGAATTTGAGAAATGTGAAAAATTTAGATGAGTTAGATCAGAAAAGGGCAACTTTTTATCCCAGTTTGGAGGAATCAGAATTAACTGACAAATGTTTTCACTCTTCCTCCAAGCAAATAGTTTTATAACAAAAAAAGGAAGTACCATCATTTTCCACATGATCCATCCTTGGGGCACATCATCACGTCTTAAAACATCTCCCTCTCCTCCCTCTCCTCCCTCCCTCGCTGGTTCAGCCAACATTAAAGCGCTCCCCCAACTCGTCCTTATCAATTTCCAATGACATTTTATGCTTGAATTTAAATCTTTAACCTTTCCAGTTTATTCTCTCACACAGAACTTCTTAATGAACGTCCTTCACATATTCAAATTCTCCCCACAGTCATAATGAAGACACAAGGATTTCCCTGGAGTATGACCGTTAGCAAGATTCATTGCTTTCTTCCTAACTGCTGACAAAGGCACCAGTGCTCCAATTTGACTGCAATCCGTGTATTCTTTGTATTTATGCTAATGTTTGTTTGGATATGACAGACTGGATGTGATTGTGTTCCTTTCTGCTTTTAAAATTGAGATTGAAGCCTGTAGTCAAAAGGATGGAGGTAAAACTACAGTACAGTGGAACATTTTTGTAATTCCCAGAGGACAGGCGGTTTGCATGCAAATAACCTTATTAGCATAGCTAAAAGCCCTTATTATAATGAGGAGTGTTTTTATTCTGAGGAGACTAAACATTTAAGACAAAGATGAAGAGATGATTCAGGCTGCAGGTAAATGAATGTAACGTCTTTGATCCTCTGTATGGAGAGGTGCCTGATTTCTGACCTTATTACCTGACCAGCAAAGAGGGAAATCAGAAAAGCAGGAGAGGTTATGGTCTTGTTTCTGTTCTGCTTTAGCAGCTTTAGTTTAAATATGTGGAAATAAAACAAAAAAACAGCAGAAGGATGAGAGGTTTTGGGGCTGAAGACGAGTTAATTTCTGCTGCAAAGCAGGGGCGTTTCTACGCTTCAGGAGGATCAGGGGCCAAGGCCAGAACAATAGTGGGGGGCCGGTGGATTTGATGCATATAAGCGACAAAAACATTACAGACATTTTATTTAATGTGACAATATCAACATGATCTTCATTTCAGAATTATATATTTAAAACTGATGACATGTATCATACATACAAACATATCAGAGGAGAATACACAATCATTCCTGCTGAAACACTACGGTAAAATGAGATTTAGTTCGGTCTCATTCAATTTAAGTGTCACCAAATAGTCATAATTGAATTCAAATTACAATAAGCTTTTTTGGCATGATTTTTCTTCAACATGTTGCCAAAGCCAATGTATATTTAAAATGAAATAATAAATAAAAAGATCACAATTTAACATGTGACAGTGTATAATATGCAAATCATTTGATGATTATTATGATTACCTGGGATCGGTATCACTTCTCAACGGTACTTTTCCGTACTTTTTTGTGTTTATATGGTAATTAATGTTAATTCTTGCAATGTTAAAATCTCAAAATATTAAGTAATATTTCAATTTAAAATATTCATCTATCAATATATAAACATTAACAAATTTATCAAAACAATATTTAACTGTTTGTACTGTAACTCCAAGGTTATCCCTTGTTCCCTGGTTGAAAGCTTAAAATAGCTTCCTTTGAGTCACTCTTTCCCCACAAGAGTGATTATGCCCACCCACTCCAACAGATTATGTTTTAAACAGAAGAAAAAGCCACATCTTTGTTCAACTTTATCAAATACATACTTTGATATAGTTTTGAAGTTGCTTCACTCTGCAGTCTGCAAGTAAGGGAGGAGCAAGTCATGGTCTGCACATGAACTATAGCGTCTCCTAGCATTACACAGCTGCTCGTGGATGCCTGTCTGTAAATCATTCTGGGGAAAAAAATATCTGCAAACCCAGCCGCTTATCGGCCAATGCCAATACAAGTGAAAAATGCAAAAATCAGCGTAATATTTTAGTTTGTCTTTAGTTGGCACACTGGCCAGAAAGGGGCAGAGAACATTGGAGCTGTCTGCAGTGGTGCCTTTCATCCATGATATGCACAAACATACAAAAAGGGACAGACATGAAATGTTTGCTGAAGCAGTCAATAACAGATAAAAGATACATCAAAGATTGGTTTCTGAACAGGTGTATATGAGTCTGCCTGGAGTGGATGCCCTGTGAACTGTTTCAACGATAGATGTGTCTCAAACACGGCACAATGTGGAAACAAACACTGGACAGAGCAGCTTTGGTGAACTTCCTTTCACTCTGTCATTACACAAACAGATGCTGCATCGTTTCCTTTACCAAGAACACACACACACACACTCACTCATGAACACACACTCCTGGGAAGCAGGTGGGTGGGGTGAGTGCAGAGTGCCAACATGCCCTCCCCTCCACACACACAGAAATAGAAAGTGTAAGAGTGTCTGTGTGCTGCTGAAGGCTCACAGAGGCATGGAGGAGATGATGTCTGATAGAAAAACATGGTCCTGCTCTGTGCATCACACTCACTCTAAAACCCTGAGTCTGTCTGTAAACTACACTCTGCTGGGCTCCACATGAGCTATGAGTAAACACAATATTCAGAAGGATGAGGAGTCAGAGTTTGAAAACAGTTTGGGGTCACTGGGTGCTGAAGTCTATCCCAGATAAGACTGATTAGAGAAATAATAACACTAAATAATAACACTAAATGGAGTTTGATGAAAGCAGGTATGATGCACCGTTGGGATGTGATGTGTGAAAGTTTTCTGTTTCTATTTGCAAATCTGTAACTCTAAAATCTCCCCTCTTTGCGACTTTGCAGCTTTGCACTTCTGTTTCATTTGTCTGTATACCCGCAGGAAGAAGGGTGCTAAGGGTGCTGCAGCGCCCCCTGGCAGCTGTGTGTTCACTGTTAGTCACATCAGCATTGGTATTGCAGTGTTTTGCTACAACAGCTCAAAGCTTAATGTTGAGTTTTCTTCCTTCAGTTAATGCTGTGAAGGCTGGTCTTGACTTGGAAGAAGTGTGTAAAGGCTTTATTATGTAGTTCATTCCATCAGGGCTGACAAAATATAGATGCACATGAATGGCTCACATCCTAAAAACTGTACACAGAATATCATCAAGTTTTAAGACATCATTAAGTAACCCCAAAAACAGATTTCAGAGCAGATTGAGGTACCAAAGCACATAGCAGCACTGCTAACTTAGTGACTTTTCAGATCTCTAGAGACTCTTTTTCAATAAATCTGGTCATTTTCTCTGGAGTTTGGAGACTCTGATGTGAATTCATGTGTCTCAAATCATGTATCATCTCCAAATCACTCACAGGCAGACAAGTCTTCCTCGCTTCCAGCAGTCTGCAGCCAGAGCAGGTAAATAAACACCTGCAAATAAATCACATGTGCTTGTCTCTTTTGGGTCACTTATACCAGTCCCAAGTCTGGATGAAGTTGAAGGATTGTAATTTTGACATAAAATAATGATGAGCAATGGAAGACCGTTTATTTGTACTTCTAAACATATTCACAGTGTTTTTACCTGCACTCGGCCACTTCCACAGTGTTATTCCTCTCTCCTACAGCACCCATGACAATTAGAAGCAAATTTCCTATTGCACAATTAGGCAATGACACCACTTTGCAACTTTTAGTAGCTTCTGGGACAGCCAATAGCTACTTTTCTTACCTAGGAGATGGCAACACTGACAAACACCGAACAGAGCGCCACTGTGGACATGTGGATACTAGGATACTTTGCCATCTTTGAATGTTTACTACAGCAGCTGGACCACAACCACAAATGATAAATCACCGTTCCCCTCTCATACAGTCTCCTTTGGCTCCTATTTGACAGCTACTGGTAGTTTTAAAGGTAGGGTCTGCAGGACTTTTGTCACTGTTTATAAACACAACATCCAAACTAAGCTCTCCCTCTTCCTCTGTGGCTCAGTGCTCGTGGCAGTACATGCTCACTACCTTCGACTTTAGCTACACGGATACACTCACCAACCCAGTGAGCACCTGCAGCATCGTGTGTCTACGTAGGAGAAACTCACAAGTTGTACAGCTGGCTTCCTGTAGGTAAATGAGGTATCCTGCAAATATTTTATCATGTTTTCTCTGTGATACGGCTGCTATCGTAGCCGTCCAGATTAGCTTCTCCCACTCACTATCATCAACACATAAAGTTGCTTTGGCACTGGGTATGCTGTGATTGGCTGGTCATCACAACTAGTCCCCGCCCAGAAATGTCCTAGACCTATGGATGGGTATTGATAAGATTTTCTCAAGATATTATTATTATTTTATTGGTTCAATCTGAGTCTTCATCGATTCTGTTTATCAATTCCTTTTGTGGATTTTCTGTGCACAAAGGGTATCTTTACAGGTTTTGTCTACAATTTATTTAGTTTCAAGTAAATAAATATGAAAGTCACAGGATCCTAGATCTCTAAACATGTCAGTGGTACAAACTCAACAAGCCGTGGCAAAGAACTGATAAGGGAATTGTTAAAAAAAAAAAAAAAACATTCTTTATACCCATCCCTAATGATGACTGAGCAGGATTATTCCCGTAAAAGTTTATATTTTTTATTATAGAAAAATCCAGCAGACCCTATCTTTAAAATGTAGTGATATGTTAATGTTACTTGGAGCATGATTGGACTCCATCACTCAAACCACCTTAAGGGTCAAAATGATTTTATTAATTTTATTGTCTTTCTTGCATGACTTAAACTTTCATAAATACCACATCATGAAGAGCTCAAACAGTAGATATGAATCTCAAACAAATGACACAAACCACAAAAAATTAATTTTCTCACTTTGTGGAGAAAAAAGCCCCAAAGTGCCATCCTGTTCTATAAGCTGGAGATGTTTAATCAACACCTTTGAATCCATAAAATCATTGAAGAATCAGTGTTTTTCAGATTCTTAAGTAAGTTTCTGTGTAATAACTGGAAATATCCTCCTCAAAGCTGAGTGAAAGAGCTGTTCACACTGTTTCACTCTGCTATAAAAACCCTGTACACTTTACACAGTCAGACATGTCCCAGTAAGCTGTGAGTTCAAAACCTTTACATTTCAGTCCTGCTCAGACTCTGTGTGTAGTTTAAACTAAATATATGACCATGAGGAGCATCATCAAGTCCCATGATCCATCAGGAGAGCGAGGGTCAGGGAAGATGTCAACTTCTGTTTTATTCACGTCATTATGTTTTCTTAGGAACTGAAAATGAGGTTTGTTTTAGAGCGAGTACACACACACACGCACACACACACACACACACACACGCACACACACACACATACACACACACACACGTATTTCTGTCAGTACCTGTGATCCATTCAGCTGTGCTCAGTCAAACCCAAGAACAGCAGCTGAGCATTTTAATGTTGGACGATGTTGCAAGGGTTGAGTGTCTGCAGTCTACACACACACACACACACACACACACACACACACACACACACACACACACAAAGGAGGAGCATTTCCTCTGCTAAGCTGATAACCATCAGGACACTGAAGGCAGAAAAATTCAGACTGAAATTGGAACGGCCGAGCTCATAGAGAGGAAACGTAATCTACAAGTTTCCCTCTGAATCCTTCCAGACACTTTGCTCTCCCTCTCTTTCCATCTTGCTCTGTCTCTCTCTCTCACTCTCTCTCTCTCTCACATACACACACACTTTTCCTCCTCTGTCATGTTTGCTGGCGCATGCATTGTGCAGTTTATCTGCCGCTGCATCTGCAAAGAGGTTTTTTTTTAGGACTTGGTGTTATCACAGCGAGAGAGTGTCATCAGTGTCACTCCTCAACAACTTTAGCAACTCGTTGGGCAACTGGGTTGACAAGTGAGTGACACATAGAGAAGGCTTCTTTCCTTTAACTCGGTATCATGATGTCCCTGGTTTGTCAGTAGTATCACGACGCAGAATTTGAAACTGTAGTTATCGCTCTGGTATCAGTTTGAAGGTCACTCACTCAATGTTGGGTCAGACTTTTCAAATAATCCTGTCAGGTTAAAGGGAATAACCGTGTGAATGTAGTATAAGATCAGAAAATCAAACGTTAACATTTAACTGACAAATTCTGCATGCTGTGACCTCTGATAGATGCAAGAAACCTCCGAATTGGTCAGTCTCATTTTGCTTCAAAACTCAGTTTCAGAAACAGATGGAGACGACGTCCATGGTTTGAAGTGTTATGGATTCAATAAAAAGTCAATAGTATGGATGGAATGTGAAAATAAAGGGATTTAAAAAAAAATAGTTGTGATTTAAAAATTCCAAACAATGAAGTTTATAAAGTCAAAATTAGGAGATAAAAAGTCGCTATAGAAATAAACTATAGAATTAAAGTCAAAATGATTCAAACATATTAATTCAAAAGAAAAAATGTCAAAATGAAGGGATTAACAGTTAAAATAAGGCAACAAAATGTTGAACTGTGTGGGTAAAAAGTCAAAAATATAAAAAGAATGTCAAAACTGTGTCGGGGGGGAAAGGGACTGTTTATATATATTAAAATAAATAAATAAAACTTTAAGACAAATGAAAAATGAAGAGATTTTAAAAAGTCAAAAATAGGATAAAAAGAGTCCCAAATATGGATCTAAAGACAATATTAGGCATTTAAAACTTGAAATCAAAAGTTAAAAAATAAAAATGTAGAGGTTAAAAGTAAAAATAAGGAAACAAAAAGTCAAAATGTGAAGAAAAAAAGTCAAATGTACGGGCCGACTGTCAAATTTAAAAAGATATTAAATACTTAATAATGGATTGAAAATTAAAAATGAGAATTAAAAAGCCAAAATTTTGCCTTAATTGCACAACCATGGATTTAGAGTCTAAGTTAGAAACTAAAAAAATAATATCAAAAGATAAAAATTCAAGAGGAGGACACTAAAAACACCTAAAGTTAATACAAGAAGATGAAAAGTCAATAATACAGGTGTTTTCACTGAAATGGGTTTAGTGTTGTTAGATCACCAAAAAGTGGTGTAATCAGTGTTTCTTTAGCTGATAGGTCAAAGGTTAAAAAGTAGATTGCCTCTCATCTATTCAAGTTGTCTCAAAGTGATGTTACTACTTTGCTCTTAATGGAATATTTTACCTTGAAAAAAGTAATAAAAATACATCGAAAATTTACTTACTTAAAGTTTAAGTTTTGGGCATGATTTTTTTTTTTCCAGTGTACTTTTCCATGACAAGTTTTCAACACAAGAACATTCATTTCACACCAACATCCAGTAAGTGACATGTCTCAGGTGAGATACTGTGACACCTCATTAGCTCAAAAGCAAAGCAGCCTCAAGTCACCGCCCACTGTAGTTCAAGACGTCATAGTCAACTGTATTATTGTGTTGACTAAAGGTTTTCTGAATACTAAAAATAAACAAATATTAACAAAAGTGTCTGCTGCATTGTACAAAGGTTTTATATTTCCAGCCAAGTTGCCAACAGTTTTCAACTTTGCATGTTCGCTTAGCATTAAAAGTAACATGCAGGGAATTCAATTTGATAGAACACCACCATCACTGTCACTTGGAGTTGTGATGATCTGCAGACATAAATAGGAGGAGTGTAACCATGGAAACCCAGCTGATGCCATGAAAACCCATGTTAACAGGCGACAGGTTCAGGTGCACACATGTCTCAGAGAAGGAAGCTCCAGATATTAATAGGAGGTGACGCTTTTAGATTTCACTGTATAATACGAACACACCAGAGACAACATGAACAGGAGGAAAAATCAGAGAAGATTCCTGTTCATCTCCTTCCTGGAGAGACACTGAAACAGACTGTAGTCACATGAGACCACAAACTATGAAAACGCTCGTATAAGAAAACTGTTGTGACATGTGTAAAGGTATCTCCAGTGGATTGTGGGAGAAAATCCTGGAACAATCTGTCTGAGCTCATAACTGATGTCTGAAACCGCTGAGATTCATGTGTAGGTGTGTATATGCCGAAAATGGAAATGTTGGACTAAACAGAAGGAGAAGGACTGTTTTAGACAAACCCAGGTGTCTGCCCACCACAAATACCAACACACACACACACACACACACACACACACACACACACACACGCACACACGCACACACACACAGATCAGGAGAGGGAATATTTGAGGAGAGTGGCGGGGGATTAATGAGAAGAGGATTAGCAGGTGGGTGGCTCTCGCTCTGTGTTTGTGTACTTCTCCATATGTGTGTGAGTGTGTGTGTGTGTGTGTGTGTGTGTGATTCAGTGTAGCTCTGGTCAGGTAAAGAGGAGGGGGGGTTTGAATTCAGTGGAGGCTGGTCAACATGACTGGCTCTGAGGACGGCTCTTTGAGCACACAAAGAAAGGCGTCTCCGTTCAACAATAAAATCTCTGTGAGGTCAAATTCAAAGCAGGACTCCACATTTTTCTTTCTTCAAAACTGAAACACTCTCATGTTGCTCAGAACAAATAAGAAGTCGTGATTTACACACAGGGAGTCCTCATGCCACCCAGCCCATTCCTCAGCTTAACCAAACTGAGATCTGGAGCTGTGAGAGCATGTCTGACAACTTGATATTCATGTCTGAAAATATCTGGCTGTGAGGTGCATGTTTACACAGCCAGCTCATGAACATATCAGAGCCTGAATTTCCACAAATGATCCGCAGAACATCTGAGGCTTATGAGTGAAAGAGGATGAGAGAGTGGATTCTGCTTCCCCATATGTTAAACAAGGATATGAGGTAACAATGCTGGATGCTCAGATTAAAGCTGTGCAGATTTTCAAACCTCTACATATTCATGTTAAGTAAAAACCCCTGAATCTATCTGTAAACTGATCAAAACACTCTGTTCTAAAAATACAACCAGATCTACACAGGATCTGCTGAAATGATGAGGTCCTCACATAAAGATCTCCTAACATGACAATTCAGAGAGGCGGGCCTCAAACACCAAGGTCTGTGCCCGCTCCCCCCAATAGACCTCAAAAGGACATGACAGAACCTAATATGTAACACTGAACCAAAACGTAGTGACCTGTAATGTAACAAAAAAATGTAGTGAAACCCAAAATGTATTAATGTCCCAATAAAAGACAAGCTGTTGTCTCTGATGGGCTTTTTTAAATTAATTAATCAATTTCTACTTCGACTGTTCAAAGCGCAACTCAGTGGCAGCTTGTTGCAGCTGCATTGCATTGCTGCTGTGACTGTGCATTTACCCTCATGGTATGAATAAAGTATCATATCTTATCAGCTTGTTACATTTGGATATACAAAATTATTATGCTGTCAATAAATTAATCAACAAATATTTACTTGTATAGCACCAAATCATAACAAATAATATCTCAAGACACTTTCCAAAATATTAACAGGTCTAGACCTATGAACATCACTGATTTTTAAATTTTATTTTACTTTATTAACAGAGACCCAATTTTAAGACAAGATAAGAAGTCTTATCTCATCTTAATCCGCCATGAGTACAAACCTTTACAGCATTTAGAAAGTTACAATGGCAAGAAAAAACTTCTCTTCAACGGGCAGAAACCTCAGACAGAACCAGACTCATGTTAGACAGACATCTGCCTCCACTGATGTGAGCTTAGCCTCTGTTACAGTACTGGCCAGTTGTTATGTTTGAGGTTTACCTTTTCTTCACAGTACAGGTCATTGCTGATTCCAGGTTATTGTTACAAATTGAGGCTCTAAAAGAGCGGGCCAATCAGAGGTAAGGGAGTTTGTGAAGCCTGGAGCCTCAAAAAAACAGCAGCTAATACAAAGTGTTTCAGATAGAGGCTGAAATAAGAGTTTTCTAAAACACCAATGAAAGAAAATTGGAATTTTTTGAGCTGTAAATCAAGTTCAAGGAGCATAAGCGGGAAAGAATAAAGATGGAAAAAGAGCAAAATGACTGTATTTATAATTACACCTGTTGAGAAAACAAAGCAATATGGAGCAAGTTGTAAAAAGATTCTCAATGGGGGTTAGCAACTCCAGATCATAGCACTGTCCCCACAGGCTTGTACAGTAGGCACTAGGCATGATGGGTGCATCACTTCACCTGCCTCTCTTCTTACCCTGATGCGCCCATCACTCTGGAACAGGGTAAATCTGGACTCATCAGACCACATGACCTTCTTCCATTCCTCCAGAGTCCAATCTTTATGCTCCCTAACAAACTGAGGACTTTTTACCGGTTAGCTTTACTGATAAGTGGTTTTCATAAAGCTACACAGCTGTTCAGTCCCAATCCCTTGAGTTCCCTTTGCATTGTGCGTGTGGAAATGCTCTTGCTTTCACTATTTAACATACTCCTGAGTTCTACTGTGGTTTTTCTTTTATTTAATTTTTCCAAACGTTTAAGTGATCGTCCATTAGGCTCAGTCAGGATATTATTCCAACCTTATTTCTTCCTGGAACACAATGGTTCCCCATCATCCTTCCAGTTTTTAATAATGCGTTGGACAGTTCTTTACCCAATTTAGTAGTTTCTGCATCAATCTCCTTAGATGTTTTCTCTGCCTGATGCCAATGATTTGACCCTTCTCAAACAGATTTAAATCTTTTCACAACCACAGGATGTGTCTTTCTCCGTGGTTGTTGAAGAAATGAGAAGTTACTCATTACATCATCTCAGGTTAAATAACTTGTTTCCAGCTGAAAGAAGTAATTATCCAATAGGAAGTGGACCTATTTGCTTAGTTTTTTTGGTCCATGCAGTGTATCTTATTCATATTCCAGAAAACATTCAGACACTTTGGGATCAGTTTTTTGGCAGTTGTTCAGACCATAATGTAGTAATTCTTTTTTCTTCACTTCTCTTAAAGAACTGTCAAATTCTTTCCATGCTCTGCTGATGCCCTCTGTGAATATCTAGAGCTGAAAAACACAAACACACACACACACACACACACACACACACACACACACAAAAAAACAAAACAGAGATCTTCTCACAGAGGTCCAGTTGATCCTAAACTGCAGCTGTCTAGGAAAGGAGTGAGGCAGAGGAGGAACAAACAGAGAGTGATGAGGATCTCAGTGGGCTGAAATGTGAAGACCAAATAATGAGGCCAACAGCAGCCCTGTTTGCTGCTCTTGGCTGGACAGTCTCTGTTTGTCTTAGAGTCGGGGGGCAAAGAGAGCCAGCGGCAGAATGGAATTTGTGGAAACGCCAAACAAACCCATATTAAATTTCTCCTGAAATGCCACGGGGAGGGGCGTGGAGCCGGCGAGGCAGGGGAGGATGGACGGAGAGGTGGACAGGAGAGGGATAAACACACAGACAGGGAGGGGAGGGGGGGGGACTGCAGAGAGGAGAGGGTGAGAGCTCAAAATAAGAGGGAGGAAAATGAAGAGAGGGAGAGCTCGGCGGGTTGAAGGGTAAATATTACAAAAGTGGAGAGAGGAATGGGGAGATCCAGGTCAGGCTGGAGGCAAAGGAGGAGCTGGAGGGACAGCAGGGGGATATTTAAAACAAGCTTATGAAAAATACTTAGTTCTGCACAAAGTTTCCGAGATGTTCACAAAGAATAAAGACAAAGATGGAGAAATCTATGTGGAGTGAGGTCATGAAGAAATGTATTTTCAAGAGATGTATGATTGAGTAGGTTTTTAGGACTGTTAATGAAAAATAATTTCAATGTTTCATTTTCTTAGTGTTTAAACAAAACTTTAAATTCCATCCAACTGACTTGTGTAAGGTAAGAAAAAAAAAATCAAATTTTGTCCAAAAATCCAATCTGAGCATCTATCAAACATGACTACACCCCGGATTCTGAGGATCTGATTGGCTGCCACTATGATCTGCTTTGTCCTTCATTAGGGTAATAGAGCTTCAGGCTGTGCAGGGGTGTAAAGCAGCGGCTGGTTATGTTGCAGAGGGCGTCCTGCATGACTGAGGGCCCTGCTCTGTATGTTAATGACAGAGTTTTTCAACAGGACAACGCTGCAGTTCACAATGTCCACTTCTTCTTCCAGAGGAATAATCTCACTCTTTTGGAGCATCCTGTGTGTTCCCCTGATCTAAATCACAGTGAGAACATTGTGGGATGGATGGAGAGGGAAGTTTACAAAAATGGATGTTGGTTCCAGACAGTGGAGGGTAAACATGAAGCATCTTCACCACTTGGAGCAACATCCACTCTAACCTCCTGGAAACACTCACATCAAACATGAACAAACTAAATATGAACTGATAAACAAGAACAACAGAGCTCCTCATTACTGAGTCCATTTTCACACTTCATTTCTATTTTTGGTCTTTTTCAGTATTTTAGCTGTACCTTTAAACTTTTGATCAGCTGATGAACAGACTATTTACCATAAATTGTTGTTTGCAATAACGCTCTTCCTCATTTTTTTGTTTTGATTTTGTCTCACTGTCATTTCTTCTTTTTGCATTTTGAAACTCTGCTTCAAACCTTTTTAACTCACTGGCTGCCACTGACATCTATACATGTCAATTTGATGACAACTGTTGACTGCCTTTGACTCCTATAGACATCAATTCTGTTTTGTTTGTTTTGTTTTTGTTTTTTTTACTGGGGCAAGATGGTGGACGGTCTGTTTGAGCTTGTCAATGAATATCAGGCTTTTAAACTACTGTACTGATGAACTGAGCCCTGTGGGTGGCAGCAGTGCTCTCTTTGGATGAGAGATCAGCAAAAATTATGAGAAGAGATGACAGAGAGACAATGGCAGCAAGCTACACTTTAGAGAAAAACTCTATAAAAACTACCGCAAAAGACCCGTCAGTAAGCAATGATTAAAGCGTGAAACCAAACATTTTCTTTTACTGTATCAAATACATCGAACAATAGTTACTTGTAATACTGGACTTTGTCACTGTAAAAATGTTACAATAATAGCAATCTATGATAAAAAAAATACATGGGCATACACTTTAGAAGGAAATACTGTGCTAATAAAATGCCTAAAAACTTCAGGTTTACAGTATTATTTAAGCAAAACTGAAGTCATTGACGTTACCCACATTGAAATTTACAGTATGAACCAATTCATTGTTATGCAACATGCGCTTAAATTTCTACAGGGGCAGGATGCTAAAAATACAGCTCACGGTAAATATTGTTAAAAAAAAAAAAAAAACTTTTGTTCCAGTTCCAACATTATTGTGTTCATGCTAATTCAGCAAAAATAGCTGTTGATTTTACCAGTATAATATAGTCGTACCAGAAAACATTTTTTTGTAAATTATAACAGTTTTAAACTCTAAAATAGGCAGGGTGCTCTGTAAAATTGTTTATAATTTTAGTTTATTCTTAACAAAATTTTGCTGGCAACCACAGCTGCTGCTTTACCTGTAAAAACAACCAATTCATCTTCACAGAGTACAAGAAGAGACAACAGATACACAATGATAGATGTTGCTAGCGCTTACTAGCCAAAAAAGCTCAGGAAACTCACACTAGAACCAAGTAAATGTTATTGTGAGAGAAGACAACAGAGTTCATGGAGAAGATTACAGGATGAAGCTTCAGAAAAGAGCAGTGACGACGTAGTCAAAGCTCGTTTTCTGTTTGTTTTAATCAAAACAGGTGATTTTGGTGAAACCAGCCTGTATTCTACTGCTGATTAGCAAAGAACAGAAAAGGGTAGAAAAACTTTTTTCTAATGAAAGTTGAGTGTACTTTTGGGGTTATTTTGTTGTTTACAAAATCACAGAAAAGAAACTTATGTCAGCTCTAAAGCCGTTGGCTGCCAATGAGTTTAGATCCAACTGCGCAAAATGTAAATTTGTGCCTTAAGATTTTGTTCAGGAGTGTAGAAACTTTTCCTCCTCTAATCCTTCAGGTGTTTTATGAGTGTGATTTCATTCAGTGGAACTCCCTCCAGCACTGAGGTGATTCAGTGTTGACTCGTGTTGAACACTCGGTCTGAGCGGTGATGTATGGACGTTGGCGTGGCGACTTTAAAGAACGAAAGAAAGACAGAGCAGAGAAAACAAAAAGCTGGGAGGAATGCTCAAAGATTTATACGCACTTCTTCACGGAGGGACAGAAACAAATGCTTTGCAGCATGTTTTTATGGTAGAATAACTCTCTCCAGCTATCACAAAACACAAAACTGCAGGTGCATCAACAACAACCCCCCTGAGGAGAGTGTTTGACAAAGCAGAGCTGCTGCAGTGTGTGAGCAGATCCAGGTCTGCTCTGAGCTACCAAAGCCTCCCTCTCTCTCCCTCTCTCTCCCTCTCCCTCGGCTAAAGCGACATCTGGAGCGCATTAAGGCACTAAGGACACCGGATCTCCCCCGAGCGCCCGACTGGATGGGTGGCCCGCTGCGGCCCCCTTTCAGCAGCAGGACCCGGCCCTACCTGATTGATGGAAGAGCCCCACACCAACACTTAACACCCACACACACCGACAAATCCCACACGGCCGACACAGAGCGTGGAGCGCTGAAACGCTGCTGCTGCCGCTAACAGGGATTAGCATGGACACGTCCTCCCACCTCTACAGGAGTTTGATCTATAAATCATTCATGCTGTATCTGAGGTACATGACTGTGATGTTTCCTCAGAGCACAGAGGTCAGGTTTAGTGAGCTGGTCTTCATTTAGCTTTTTCATTGGACTACCCCACATATGGAAGCAATAAAGGGACGGAGGTATGACTCGGCACTTCAGCAAGGAGTCTGATGAAGCTTTTTTCTCTAGAACACACAACAGATAACTATTCCTCAGCACCCTTCATATTTTGTGCAATAACACACTCTTTATTGAAGATAATTTGTTTCATTCTTGTCTTTACTAACAGGGAAGCTGTAGAGAAGTGGGGGTCGAATCAGGGGCCACTCCGATGTGAACATAAAGAGCAGGAAAGCTTTAACCACAAAACCACACCAGCGTCCTGCTCTGATGTGTGAGAACGTGCTTCACAGTAAATGAAGCAGAAAGTGTGGAGATACAGATGTTTGAGCTGTGAGAGTGAGAGTCAGAAGAGGAACACAGCCCCTCTCTAAAGGAAAAAACTTTCTGGTGGATCTACTTAAGAAAACTTGGGCAACTTTTTGCATAATTTATTTATGTTGCTGAAGAAAGATTGCTTTTTGTTTAAACCACTTCTTTTTCCATTAAAAATTAAAATTCAAGTAAAGTGAACTTAATTTTGTCAAGTAGATTAAGCAAAACTAAACTGAGTAATATCAGCTTAATTACATCATTTACATGAAGCATGAGGGGTAACCAATCTACAATGTTGGGTGTAGTCCATCTACGCCATGTAGCATAGACAGCAGATCCACAAGTGCAGACAGCCAGTCCACACCGGCATGAATGACCAGCATAGACAGATTGTGCCACCTGTGTGATTCATCCATGTACAGCAGGCTCATGTCCACTGTGTGCCCTCCTCACTCATGGTAACAAGGTATGTTTTTTTTCTTTTTTTAAGTTAAGTTCCCGGGGTACAAGCAAATGGGTAAAATCCTCCTATTGGATAATTACTGTATAGGTGAATATCTTTCAGCTGGAAACAAGTTATTTAACCCCAACTGATCCGATGAGTAACTTTTCATTTCTTGAACAACCATGGAGAAAGACGCATCGTGTGGTTGTGGAAAAGATGTTAGTCTGTTTAGGAAGAGTCAAATCATCGGGATGCAGCAGAGAAAAAACAATCTAAGGAGATTGAAGCAGAAACGACTAAAATCAGGTTAAGAACTGTTTAATGAATTGTTCCAGAGTGATGGGCGCGTCAGGGTAAGAAGAGAGGCAGGTGGAGTAATGCTCCCATCATGCCTAGTGCCTACTGTACAAGCCTGTGGAGGTAGTGCTATGATCTGAGGTTGCTGCAGTTGCTCAGGTCTAGGTTCAGCAACATTGACAGCAACAACTGACTACCTGAATATACTGAATGAGCAGGATTTTTTTTTTCCCTTAATGGGCACGGGCATATTCCAAGATGACAATGTCAGGATTCATGGGGCTCACATTGTGAAAGAGTGGTTCAGGGAGGATGAGACATCACTTTCACACATGGATTGGCCTCCACAGAGTCCAGACCTTAACCCCATTGAGAATCTTTGGGATGTTCTGGAGAAGACTTTGTGCAGCGGTCAGACTCTACCATCATCAACAAAAGATCTTGGTGAAAAATTAATGACACACTGGATGGAAATAAAGCTGTGACATTGCAGAAACCTACTGAAACAATGCCAGAGTGAATGTGTGCTGTAATCAAAGCTAAAAGCCGTTCAACCAAATATTAGAGTGTGTGACCTTTTCTTTTTGGTAGCAACTTTTTTATTGGCCAGGCAGTGAATGTTTTTAATGCAGTAAAAGTCTGTTTTTTTATGGCTTGGTGTTTACGTGGTTTACAGTCTTTCTGCCTCGAGCTGATTCTTGATGAACAGCAGCTTTTAGCACTTCCACATATGCTTCTTTTTTTTTTAAACCGGATGTTACCCCTTGGTTTCATCCAAAAGTAAAACTGACACAGACACAACCATAAACAAGTGCAGGGGGTTTTGAGAATCATTCAGCAAGTTACTGAAATGGGAAAGGATTTAAGATTGAAATTGAAACATTATCTGCATCAGGTAAAAACGTTAGCATTTACTTAACGATGAAAAGTGAAGCAGGTACCTCTGATCTAAAAATGTGAGGTAACATAGAAGTGCTAGAAACCGTGGTTTGTTGAGTATTGTCTCCAGAAGAACCAGAGACAACATACACACGGAGCCAATGAAGATGATTTGTACAGCAGAAATAAACGTGTTTGCAGCCTGGAACAGGAAATGACTTCAGTCCGAAATCAATTTTTCTTCTAACAGCACACACTGTATGAGAGGGGGATTTTTTTTTTCTTACTCAGCAGCGTAGAAGACTTAAAGATCACTAGTTTAATCGATTAGAGGCACCGTTCAGCTGATTGACATGCAGGTGTCTGTTACGGTGAACCCCAATACACCCCCAACCCCTACTTTTTAGCCCTACCCCTACTTTTGAGTGTTCCCGTGAGGGGAAGTGGTGTCCCAATCCCTCTTTGCATATAGGGGTAGTGGGCATAACAAGGGGGAGGGGATATGAATCTAGCCCTTCAGACCGAGGGAAATCAGATGCTGACTTTAGCGAGGGCCAGTATAATTTCCCAGAGTGCTTTACGTCCTCATTTTCCAAAAACAAACAACAATGGTGACCCCTGAAGAGCGAGAGGAGCCGGAGAAGAAAGTTCACAAATGAAAGTATATTTTGCATGTATTTAAAAAAAAAAAAAAAAAGTTTTTTAACAACTTGTGCTGAAGCCATTAACGTTGTCAACGCTGTAGACGGTGTTGACAGTCAACGTCTCAACAGTTTAACGTGACATAATACAATATGTGACCACAGCAATTGCTGTTCACGATGAGAGTCAACTACATAACATAGCCATGTCCTGTTAACGTTACTCATGAGCCCTCATATTGCCTGCAAATTTGTCAGATATTTCACATTACGATAATAAGGCAACAAGTATGTTACTTGGTAATGAACGTGAGGCTGAAGCCGTTAACTAGTAATAATCCGCTCTGGTTTCCTGTTATGGTGTGACATATGTGCGAACGTAACTACGCAATCGCTTACGTGCCCGAACGTGAATAACACAGTAACGTTGCAAATGTTGTGCCAATCTCTAGGGAAGATTACAAAGCATTACCCCTTATGGCTTCATTTCGAGGGTTAAGTGGTAGTGGATGAGGGCTAGTGTTAGAAAGTAGGGGGTTTATTGGGATTGGGCCTTAGTGTCTGTTAGTCTGGAGGAGACATCACAGGGACAACGTCCATTATATTATATTATACTATATTATTGAATATTGTACAGTCCATTAGTAAAGTCTTTCATGTTAGTTCTGCAAGATGCAGTTTAATACTAACAGGTGGAGCTCTGACCTGTGTTTACTCTGAATGTGAACAGGCTAAACCTCAAAGACCAAACTATCAAAGGTAATGGGAAGCTAAACAGCAAATTCCAAACAACTTGTCATGTTTAAAAGGACCATCTTTTATCTCAGTAAAAAGATAAGATTTAAATAAAAAGTTAATTTTTGGTGACAAAACACAAGGTGCATAAGTTTTAAGTGTTTGGAAAAGGACCCAGATTCTGAACACATGAAGAAGTATAACTTTTAATTAGAAAGAATTAAAGCATAATCATGATGTGATAAATTACTGTATTAAAATAACTGACTAACACATTAATGTGTTCATCACTGTTTTAACCAGAGAAGATTCTCCACAACCTCTTAAATGATAATAATAAAAATAAGCATCTTAAAGATAGTTCTAGCACAACTTTGATATATTTGGAAAACAGCATATTCTTTTTTCCTTAAAGCACAAGTTAAGACACTGCAAAAAGAGAGGAACCAAAAAACAAGAGGTAAAAACACCAAATTTGATAATAACTGTTTTAAAAACTACTCAATATATATATCCATGCAGCAAGATCATTTCACTTGATGCAAAATCTTGAAGGAAGAATTTTTAAATCTAAAAAACAGCTGGCCATGAGAAGTGTTGGAAGAAGAAGAAAATACTCATTTTTGGATTAAAACACCTAATAATAAGTAGAATATATTGAATATTTGCAGACATTTCTAATTTCTTTTTCTTTATTTGCATAGTTAATTTAGTAAATGAAGCATAGGGTCAATAAAAACACCACTGTTTAGGTAAAAAAGTAAGTCAGTATTGGTTAAAATCCTGTTTTCAATATATGTATTTCGAGCAAGTTTTCAATCAAGCAACCTGAGAATGTTGCTGGAACTTGAAATAAGTTTTATATTTAAGGGACTTATGGTGAAAGAATCAGTTTCACTTATTTTAAAAATTTTTTTCAGAATTTTTACATCCAATAACTAAACAAGATAAAAAAATGAAACAGTCAGAGATTTTTAGATTACACTGTATACTCTTAGATTAAAACAAGGTGGATTATCCAACATGTATGAATGCAAGAATGTAAATCCTAGCTAAGGAAAAAAAAAACAAAAAAAAACACACATTTAGGAAAATAAGTTCTGCAATAAATGCTGAGTTGTACAACAAGCTCTCAGGAGGCTGAACCTTAAAGTCTGATCCTAGATAAGTGAAACCAGAACTCAAACACTTGTCACTATGATGCTCAGATGTGCTCAGTGTGAACACACCAACAGTTTGATCAGTGAATTAATAACACACTGAACAACCAAGCAAAACCACCTCAAAGCAGGAGCACAGCAGGAGCACAAACGGACTTAAAAGAGACTGTTCTGGGTTTAAACTGGAACTATTTTCTCTTTCCCATCTGAACGCTCACACAGATTCAAGTCTCCACTGGCCTTTCTGTGGACGTCATGATGTACATCATTGTTTTCAACCAAACAGAGAAGTGTTGGAGAACCATCTGTATGTTTTTTTCCTCTAAAAGCCTGGTTTTCTAACCCCATCAAAGCCTCTTTTTCTTCAGATTGTACTTTGTTATTGACAAACAGGATAGAAGTTTCTACAGGAGTGTCTGCTGTTTCCTCAGCCCATGCTCCGAAGCAACAAACTTCCTCATAGGAGGAAAGTTCAAAGCACCTCCTGATTTCCAGTAAATTGCTTCGCCTGATTTGCCATTTCAAATAAATTGCAGCGTTGGCCAAAATTTGCAATTCACAGGAAGTCGTCTCCTCAGCTGCACAGAGGAAGTTAATCCATATTTCACGTTTGAATATAAGATGGAAGCAGAAAGAAAGGGAAGATAGGTAACTCCTTGCCAGGAGATGAGGAGCGGAAAAGGAGGAGGAGGAGGAAGGGGGGGAGCTGTGGGAGTGGAGGAAAGGCGAGAGAATGGGAAGAAACAGGCGCCATTTAGAGTAAATGGCATCCAAAAACCCTCTCCAATTATCTTTGCCTACCATGCCAGTGAGACTGACTTAATTAAAACGACTTGAGAGGGAGGGGAGAGAGGAAGGAGCTGCCAGTGATTGAGGGGGCAGGCAGGCGACGTATCTGCACGGAAACACAAAGCTCAGGCATCGCGCAGGCTGTCCACCACTCTGCCTTTTCAATTCCCCACTTCAAAAGAGAAGAAAGAAATACTAATAAAAAAGAGAGGGGGCTCTCACCAGCCACACACACGTAATTGTGCTGTTTAAATCCGACATTTTTATCATTGTTGGAATATTGGTTGGGGGAAAGAGGGATGGAGGGATAAAAATGGATAATAAAATAGTGTTTTTTTGTTCTTGCATGACTGCCCCCTCCTATAATCCATCTGCCTTCTTCTGAGGAAAACCTCTGACAGTGACCTTTTCGCATGGGGTGTGTTTCTATGGAAACATCGTCTAGCCCCTCAGTGTTTGGTGTTTTTCTGTCATCGAGGAGCAAAAACTGGCTCACTTGTGACTAAGAGGAAGACGACATCGCATTTAAGGATTTGTAAGAGAGTCTCTTATTTCTTGTTTTTACTGCAGGCCCAGGACAAAGCAGAGCAAAGCTGCTGCTGTTTCAAGAAACTGGAAGAGTGTGTATCCTGCTGTCCTGTGTGGTCAACATGAAAATGAAGAAACAAAGCTTGATGTTCAGACCAAATGATTTTTAAACTTTTACATTGTCATATTGTGTAGAAATCCCTGCATACTGCTCTCAAAATAGCACCAGATTTCCACCACATGTTCACCACATCTTCATGAAACGATAAGGTCTTTGCATTCAGATCTCTTAAATGCTTTATGGAATCAAACAACTAAGTCTACCCAATGTCTGCTAATACCCTTTAGCACACCAGGACTCAAGAGTGCTGTCGAATCAGAGCAAAGGGAGTTTTGAAGCAGGGAGCCTTAAAGAGACAGTGGTGAAAACAAAGTGTTTTAGACAGAGGCTGACGTGAGGATTATCTAAAACACTAATGAGAGAAAAAAAGAATCAGGGATTGTTTGTGATGTGAATTAAGCAAAACTACTACGGGGGCACCAGAAGGGACATAAAAAAACTGAAAAAAGCACAACACTTAACCTTAAACAGTGTAAAATATTACGCCATTTGATAAGTAAATGCAGTGGTGTGCAAAGGGGGCAGTTGGCAGTGCGTCATGGCCCAAGTGTTGAAAAACACCCACTGAAATACTGTCTGGGGAATCAAAACACATGTTAAAGTGCCTTTTTGGAGCCTAAACACACAATGAGGTGCTTTTCTGGTTGACAAATCACATGTTTAGGTGCCCTTGTGGTAGCCAAAATACACGCTGAAGTGCCTTTATGAGAGGAAAATCACAAGATGAAGTGCCTTTCTAGTTGAGAAATCAAAAAGGCACCTCAAGTGTCTTCCTGGTTGACACATCACATGCCAAAGCGCATTGTTGGTGCCAAAATACACACTAAAGTGCCCTTTTAGGAGCCAAGTGCAAGATAAGGTGCCTTCTCTGGTTGAAAATCACATTCTTAGGTGCCCTTGTAGTAGACAAAGTGCATGCCAAAGTGTCTTTGTGGGAGCAAAAACACATTCAAGTGCCTTCTTAGTTGACAGATCACATGCTTAGGTGCCCTCATGGGAGCAAAAACACACTAGAGTGTCTTCCTGGTTGACAAATCACATGCAAAAAGCACATTATGGATGCCAAAATAAACACTAAAGTGCCCTTGTAGGAGCCATACACAAGCTATGGTGCCCTCCTTGGTTGACAAATCACATGCTAGGGTGCCCTCTTGGGGGTCAAAACACAAGTTAAGTGCCTTCCTGTTGACAAATAACATGCTCTAGTGCAGGGGCTCCAAACTTTCCAGCCCGTGACCCCCAAAACAAAGGTGGCAGAGACTAGTGACCCCCACTGTCCCCAGAGGTGACTGAAGCATAAGAAAACGTGCGCGTAGGACACATGCACTAATAAGGGTATCCAAACATGGGCATTATGACAACACAGAAAAGAACAACAGCCTGAAAACCATGTTATGATTTTACATGTAACTGTTTTATATAAAATAAAAGCAGAATATGTCAAAGTTATTTCTCTGTAATTTGTGAACGAACATTGTTGCAGTCGTGTGCAAACTCAATTTTGGTACAATACTTTCATTTCCACATTAGAACAAGAATAATTCAGTTCAAGTAATAGTCACAAACTGTAGCTCTGAGTAAACGTGAACATTGTTGCAGTGCAAGTTAACTTTTTGGGATATATGTTTCTGTGTTTACCTCACCTAATGAAAAGGATAGGCACTATGCGTGGAGCACAGCAACTCCATTCTGGGTTTAATTTTGGAGACGGCCACTCAGAGATCATCATCCATGCTCACACAAGATATTATATTATTTTTAATCAATGTCAGTACCGAGAAAGTCTTTTCACACAGGTATGTTGAGCCAAACAGTGTTAGTACCTTTGTTGTGGTCTGGGATAGCTGTGGATATTCACTCTAAACTGAAATCATCTCGTGACCCCCCCTTCAGTGTCTCGCGACCCCCACTTTGAGAACCCCTGCCCTTGTGGGAGCCAAAATGCATGCTTAAGTGTCCATTTGGGTGCCAATACACTATCATGCCATCTTGGTAGCCAAAACAAACGTTAAAGTGCCTTCCTGGTTGACATATCACATGCTTCAGTATTCTCATGGGGGCTAAAACACACATAAAATGCTGTCTTGGGATCCAAAGCACATTCTGTGGTGCTCTTGAGGGAGCCAAAACACATGCCAGAGTGCTGTCTTGGAAGTCAAAACACATTCTGTAATGCCCTTTTGGGGGCAAAACTGTTTAAAACGTGAGAAACTGCTCTCTTGAGTGGTAAGAACATGCTGTATGTGCCTTTTTTTTGTTTTGTTTTGTTGTTTTCGCCCCCGCCTTTCAAAGTCTGTGCACACCACTGTTTCCATCAGTGTTCAAACAAAGTTACCGTTGAGCTTTTCAATTCTGAAAGTGAACAATCCCAATCTGTAATGGCTCATTGAGTATTAAAAGTGTCAAAAATCTACAGCATTATCAGCATTTCCCACAACATTACACTAATGGAGGTATAAATCTACCAGCAGGTGCAACAAGGTTCACACTGTGTTTAAAATATGTGCATACATTTACATCTGAGTATGAGAGGACGGCTGATTTAGGTCTGAAATATTAAACTTTCCCAACACTTTTAAAACTCAGTGTGCTTTTTGAAAACATAGGAGGAGATTTAATTCAGTTTGTATGGGTCTCTCCCCATAAACACACGCACACACACGCTCAGCTGCACACTCTTCTCACACCTTGATCAGCCAACACACAGTCAGTGCTCATGTGTCACAGCGAACACCTGTTACTGCGCTTTTGTCTTGAGAGCTTATTGTCAGAGAGTGCTCAGTGTTTCTCACTGAAGACAACACAAACTCAGGCTGTTTCTTCAAATGTGTCTGCACAGAAGGTTGGTGGGCGCTCTAATTTGAAGTTTAGGTGTGAGAATACACTGTATATGATAATTACCAGCACTGAGACACCACTGTATTCCTATATAAGGGCTGTGTGTGTGTGTGTGTGTGTTGGGGGGCTCGGATCAGGGTTTAAAAAAGCAGCTATAATTAAAACTTTGAATGACCTTTCTGTGCATTTGTTTAACTATTTATGTGGTTTTGTCTTCAGAAACATCACATTTGTTCTTGATGAATTGTATGAAATGGAACATGTTGGTCAGGAGCCAGAAGATTTAAAATACAAATGTCTGATCATCTGCAGCTATTTTAGAGCAAACATTAGCAGTCTCAATCATCTTCAACTATGTTAGATGTCACTATGTAGGATCTATGTGGGGTTTTTTTGGTTTGTTTTTCTTCTTTTCTTCTTTTCTTTCTTGCAGCAGGGCCATGTTTTTGTTTGTACTAGTTAGCTTTCGACTCCTTCCTGTTTAATAAAGACACCAACGTTACATCACGTTCATTTTTCAGCTATTTCAGATTTTGTTTTTCGACACAATTCAGTTCTAGTTACATTTACTCTAATCTTTTAATTTAAACCTTTTCTCTACTCTTTGTTTTGTCTGAGTCAAGTCAAAAGAAAACTCTGAGAGAAACATGGCTCTATTTTCAATCACTGTTTCTAATAAAAGTTCTACAGACACAATACAAGGACTAAATTTCACTTTTACAACTGTCCTTAAATGCACCTGCAGTGACACACTGGTGCATTGGACGTATAGTTTATTGCACTCTGAACTGCCTCCTCATCTCTGATAATGAAGAGTTGATCCAAACCTCCAAACGTCTGACTAACTGTGTCGAGGACAGAGGTCTTCAACAAAGGGCTTGTGGCCCTAAGGGGGTCCTTTGAGTTACTGCAAGGGGTCCGAGACAATTTTGGTCGAGCAGGAATTTTTTTTTAAACTTTGAATAATTGATAACAAGTTTGTTTATGCACAGCAGTGGTACTAATAAGCCATCACTTTCTTTTCATATTTGTGTTTGAAATAAAACTAATCATGTGAATAATGCGTTATAAAATTAATTGATAAGTTGATAATGGCCTAATTTGGTATCAGGTGGCATAACATATTTGTAAATGGCAGTTCAAAGGCTACTTTACTCACTGTACCTTGTTACTGTAATGACTAACAGATCACTAAATCAGGGTAAGTGGAGCTGAAGAAACTGAGCTATTAATGCTAATGGCAATAACAAACCTCAAACCTCAAATATAAAACAGACATCAGCCCAGGGGCTGGTTGTGGTTTAGATAATAATGTTTTTTCTTGTAATTTTTCTTGTAAATGGTAAATGACCAGTACTTATATAGCACTTTTCTAGTCTTTCTGACCACTCAAAGCGCTTTACACTGCTAGTCTCTTTCACCCATCCACGCCACATTCACACACTGATGGCAGAGACTGCTAATCAGACTGCCACCAGTTGAGGCTAACACATTCATACCCATCCACACTCCACTGAACATCAGTGGGAGCAATTTGGGGTTCAGTGTCTTGCTCAAGGACACTTCTGCATGTGACTGTAGAAGCTGGAATCGAATCCATGAACCTTTGATCGAGAGACAACAACTCTACCACTGAGCCACAGCCTTTCTTTTTTTTTTCTTTTTTTTTTTTTTTAGGCAGGGTATTAATCCTGAGTGATGTAACCTTGACATTTTATTTTTTCTGTTTTGTATCAAATTTCAAAATGACTGTTTAGTGACATTATGAAATTACAGCACACATGATCAAAGCTGGAGTCAAGAATCAGTTTGTGTCTCATTTATTTTATTCATACTTCCCTCATAGAGGTTGATCTTTAATTTTTAAACCTGTGCAATTCATTAAATTTAAGTCAAATGAAATTAAATTTAGTCAAAGTATTATTATATTTCAGGTGGACATGTTGCAGCTGTTTGCAAAAGAGGCTGAGTACCATGTTTCCAGCTTCTTTGTTGATTTAAAGTTAAGTTGACAGAAATTCTAACATGGAGCTCTGAATTTGTTTTCAGAAATTAATAGTTAGCATCACTGAGGCTACAGTCATGTTTTATTCTCTCTAATGTGGAAAAAATGCACATAAAAAGGTACACTAAGGTAATTCAAGGTGCTTTACGATCAGAAGTTCCAGGAACTTTTAGCCCAACACAATTCCTTGTTTTAAAAAATGGACATTAAGTGTTATAATTTGCTGCACCAATCAGAGAGATTCAGATTGAAGGACTCACAGTTTCTGCACCCGTAGGAAACACTTTTTATAGGGGCAGATTGGTTAACAAAGAACCAAGTTTAGACCCTCGTTCCTGTGGTTGAAAAGCACATATTTCCTGGTTCTAGTTCTTGGGAAAGTTCCTGCAAAGTTCCTCCAGTCGCAAATCCCCTGAAAATATGTAAACTAGGATGAACACTAGGAGTTCCTCTGGTTCAGCGACTGTCGTAAACATGACACCCTCCAACACGTTCAGGTGAAGGTCTCTGGTTTTGGGGTTTCCCTTCAAACTTTAGTGATCATAGTTACACAATTCCCTAGTTCCTGGGGACAGTTCCTGTGGTTGAAAAGCACCTTTATGTGAGTTATGGTTCAGAAAGATTTTTTTGTAAAAGAGTTTTTTTTTCTTTTGAAGACAAACATCCCTTTAGGAAAATTAAGTTTGTTTTTCTTTTCTATTGGGTCAAACATTTGTTATGTTAAATCTTTGAGTTTGGGTGTGATGGTGAAAGGGAGTCTTTAGTTTCTGTGTGTGTGTGTGTGTGTGTGTGTGTGTGTGTGTGTGTGCAGGGACAGAGACAGGAAAGAGGCTTGACTTAGCAACCATTATTTTGATGGGGCTGAAGCCAAGTGTCTCCACATATCCACTTTCTCCGCTTCATCCCCTGTGCTCTCTGTTTTTCCATCTCCAGAGTCCTCTGTCTCTACTCCTCTTCATCACTTTCTTCTTCTTTCTCATTCTAACCACTCCTCCCTCTCCTTCTTTTTTTCCTAAACTCACGTTCTTCCCATTTATTCTCCCCTTTATTCCCCCCATCTCGCCCCGCTCTGGGGAGCTTCACGTGGAGCTCAGAGAGGAGACAGAGAAGAAGAATATTAATCACTCCATCTCTGTCTTAACGTGTTTTTTTATTGGTGTTTAAATGATGCTGTGTGCTGCTCTGCTCACAATACCAACAGCCTCTGAAATGAAAAAGATCCAGATCAACTGTGTACCCTTAACCCCAGGACTCTGCTTCTCACTGCCGAGATTGTTCCTCCACACACACACACGCTAACACACACTAACACACACACGTTCTCAGCTCCAGTTGCCAGGGAGACCGCCATACCAGGGCTCTGACCCAGGAGGTTTGGGACTGTTTTTCAACCCCCCTCCCTCCCCCCCTGAAGCAGGAGAAATGGCAGCTGTAGGACAGCTGTTCCTACCAGGCCGAGCCTCAAACCACAACCATCATCCCACCGCCAGAGCAGCCCGGACGGCATTTTAGGGACAAAAACAGCCCGCAGCCAGAACCATTACACACATCTGCCCCGCTCAGATCCTTCACAGGGAGACGAGGAACAGGAGGCAGAATCTGCAAAGTTTAGCAGAGAGTTTACTCAGTGTTTCTGTCGGATTTCAGCTCTGAGCTCACTAATCTGCAGCTCTCACTGCTTCTACCTGAACAACTATACTATAATTATTCCTTTTGGGAGCTTCGACTGTAAAACTCAGCTGAAATTACAACTTTTCTTCCCTTTTTTAAAGAGAGAATTCTGTACTCTGGTGTTAATCATTATGCAACATATCCTTGTCTGATCATGTGTTATCCCATAATAATTCTTTTGTGTATAAATCTTTAATTTCACAGGCCAACTTTTTGTCTCAATCAGATACATGAGGGAGCATCAATTATCTATTAGCAACCCATACGAAAAAGAAATAGATATATTTCTCTTTTTTTAATTTTTTTTTTTATGAACCTTATAAGTAATGCATATGTCAGTCAAACTAGATATGAGATCCTCAGTTAAGTTGTACAGTACAAATCCTGTATAATTAGGGAACTTATGAGAACAATTAATGACAGTAATTTCACAAACAGTATCCTTAGTAGAAATGTGTAGCAGTAAACTTATACAAGTTTGACAACAATAACACTGCAACTGAAATCTAAGCAAGTCATTATGTCTTATTTTTAGTAAAATTTGTCTTACTATTCTTGATTTGAGCCACATTGACTAGACAAGGTCATAAAAATGTCTCATTTCAAGTTTTTTAAAGACAAAAATGAGGCATCAATTGCTTGTAACAAGTAAAAAAAATATCTGCCAATGGGATAAGATAAAAGATTCTTGTTTTAAGACATCTTTCTAATTTCAAGAAACTTCCCGGGTGAATTCGTCTTATCCCATTGGCAGATTTTTTTGACTTGTTACAAGCAATTTACACCTCATTTTTGTCTTAAAAAAACTTGAAATAAGACATTTTTATGACCTGGTCTGGTGAATGAGGCTCAAATTAAGAACAATAAGACAATTTTTACTACAAATAAGACAGAATGACTTGCTTAGATTTCAGTTTTTGCAGTGTATCATTAAAAATAGTTACAAAACTTACATGAGTAGCCAAATATGCACTGCCTGGCCAAAAAAAAAAAGTTTACACACTCTAATCTTTGGTTTGACCCCCTTTAGCTTTGATTACACTGCACATTCACTGTACCATTGTTTCAGTAAGTTTCTGCAACATCAAGAGATTTATTTCCATCCAGTGTGTCATTAATTTTTCACCAAGATCTTGCATTGATGATGAGAGAGTCTGACCACTGCACAAAGTCTTCTCCAGAACATCCCAAAGATTCTCAATGGGGTTAAGGTCTGGACTCTGTGGGGGCCAATCCATGTGTGAAAATGACGTCTCATCCTCCCTGAACCACTCTTTCACTATTTGAGCCCGATGAATCCTGACATTGTCATCAATGGAATAACCTGGTCATTCAGTATATTCATGTAGTCAGCTGACCTCATTCTTTGGGAACATAATGTTGCTGAACCTAGACCTGAGCAACTGCAGCAACTCCAGATCATAACACTGCCCCCACAGGCTTGTACAGTAGGCACTAGGCATGATGGGTGCATCATTTCACCTGTTTCTGCATCTATCTCCTCAGATGTTTTCTCTGCTTGATGTCAATGATTTGACTCTTCTTAAACAGACTAACATCTTTTCAACGACGACAGTTTGTGTCTTTCTTCATGGTTGTTGAAGAAATGAGAAATTAATCATTTCATCAGCTGGGGTTAAATGACTTGTTTCAAACTGAAAGATAACCCATGCAGAAATTATCCAATATGAGGCTTGGACCTATTTGCTAAGTTAAATCCAAGTGGTGACTTTATTTTTGGGCCAGGCAGTGTATGATTTATAGTTTACTGGTGATTATAACTTGGATGAAAGTGAATAAATTCGGACATAGGAAGTATTAATTTTCCAGATTGTTACTGTACATTTCATAGCCTAACCCATATGAATTTTTAAGAAAAACATATATGGAAAACATAGTTGGCCATGAAGTTGTGTTATCCCGTGACCTTTAAAAAACCCATGTGTAATAGTACATATTATTATCATCCTAAACTAATGGCTTAGGTCACTTTTTTTAGGAAAACACCATTTTTGCCTAAGTCAGCTCTACAGGATGCTCCCCACCTCTGGTAAAATGGTCAACATTTTGAACTAACTCAATGGTGCACTCTGTTTGGTTCAGTTTATTCTATTTCCTGAAAAACTTGGAAATATGACTTAGGCTGTCAGTTTAAGATGGCGACAATATTCAAGTATGTGTTTTCTACTGCTAGGCTCATTTTAATTAGAAGACTTTCCACAAGGGCTGCATCCTTTATTCTATCTTGTAAAAAAAAAAGCAAAAGTGGTCACTTTCAAAAGTAAATCATGGTCTGAAGTTTAAAAATGCCTGAATGTGCAAAAGTGGTAACTTCACATGAGTTTTCCTTATTTCTTTTCCATATGGGAATCTACCTTAACTCCATTTTTTTTTTCTTCTGTGAAACATTTTTGGGAGCTTTTATGCTTCTATTCAGCAATGACAGCCCAGAGAGAGCAAAGAGAGGAGTGTAAGAGAGGAGCCTCAGGTTGGGGGTAATGACCCCTGTGCATGACTCCTCATCCATGTTTATCTTTTTTCTTGTCAAGATCCCAAAAACTGTTGAATGTATGAAGAGGAAACAGTCAACTGCTGATTTCTTTTTAACAAAATGTTTGCCCTCTGAAGTAAACTGTTTTGCAACTGGAGACTCACTGATGTCTTGCTGACTGTACGCTTCAGTGCGTTTCCACCGAGTGGTGTGGTTTGGCTCAGTCCAGTTTGGCACAGAGAGTCCTAAACTCGTCAACAGACAACTGTACCATTGCTGAGCAGGCAGGGATGTAGGCATATGCAGCATGACAGCCTATAATCACCATTTCTCAAAGATCTTTTTTCTCCCAAAATATCTAAAGAGGGGGTTTTCTACATTCCCACATTTTAAACATGGATATGAAGTAACAATGCTGGATGTTCAGACTGAGAGTGTGCAGGTTTTCAAACCTCTATGTATCCATATGTTGTAGAAATCAATGAATCTGTGGAAAGATTTTCATGAGACTTGCTGACATAATGAGGTCATCACATAAGGACTACCTAACTGGTTCATGTCACATTGCAGGGGTGGGCCTCGAACACCAAGGTACGCCCATAGTTCCACTGCCAAAAAGCCTAAAGTGGGGCTGCTAATCAGAGGGAAAGGGGTTTGTGAAGCAGGGAGCCTTAAAGAGACAGCAGCAAAAACAAAGTGTTTCATACAGAGACTGAAAGAAGAATTTTCTAGAGCACCAGAAAGAGAAAAAACATTTTTTTTTGGCTGTAACTCATGTACAGATATTACAGGGAGCAGCAGTGGGTTGGATTAAAGACTAAAAATGAACTTCTCCATTCTTCCTCCTGGAGGCCTTCTTCTTTATCAGACCCTTTAAATGGAGCTCTAGTAAAAGCTCCATGAACCCTTCAACCCCCCCATCACTGCTCAGTCTTCCTGTCAGCTTCACTGACCTCAGACAATGTCTACAGTCACCTCTCCATCACGCTGAGCTTCATCACCTCATCAGTCTCACACAGCTTCATCACCATCACCATCACCACCAGTGTCTAAACTTCACTCTTTGAGTCATCAACTTGTCTCCCCTGATTGAAATATTCCCCTTTTCTCTTGTATAACAAATGGTCTGGTCTGTTTTAATGCACTTTTTCCTGTTTCTTTTTTGACACATTGACTATGTCTTACTCAGATGTCTTCCAGCATCTGTTCTCCTCTCAAACACACTTTTATGTCCTTTTGTTTGTTTCCATCTCACTAAAGCATCTGTATCATCTCTACCATGTTGTGAGGTCAGTTTAACGTCCTCTTTAGAGGTTTTTAGCACTCCAAGACACTGTTTGTCTCTGTCTCAAGAAACTTTTATACATCTGTTCTTCTTTCCAACACACTGTCAGCAGAGCGCAGTCTGTTTGATGAAGTTTAGCCAAACACCATGTTTTCTAATCACCCTAACTTAACCGTCTCCTTCAGGCTCAGCTGTCTGTTAGTTTATGTCTTTAACCTCTGTTTCATCCTTCAGAAATCACTGATTCTTGTATTCAGGGAAGAACATCACCACTTTGGGACAGCAGCTTTGTCAGAGCCCAGTCTGTAACAATGACCAGAAATTTAATAATGACCTGAAAGGTAAAAAAAAGAATGGAATAAAATCCAAAATGTAACAACTGATCAATAATGAAACAGACGCTGAGCCCAAAATGTGTTAACTTTTTGCCCCCATTTAGCATCAATTATTACATTTTGGGTTTTACAACATTATTCTTGTTACATTTCAAGCTCAGCACTTTTGTTTCATTTTTGACTGATCATTACATTTTGGGTTTTATTTCAGTTTTTCAACATTTCAGGTTAAAGTAATTATTTATTTTACTTTATTTTACATAATGGGCTTTAACAAGCCTACCACAAAGTGACTTATGGAACTCACTTCTGGTGAATCAAATGGAAGATGATTTTGGTTTGGCTGTTAGTCAATTTCAAAATATGCGTATATGAAAATCTAAGTTTTTAATTCCTTGTGTATCTCTCTTTGTGGTAAATAGTCTGTTGACAAAGGCTAAAACTCAAAAATTTTTAACAAATATTTTTGGATGGTGATAATTCTATATACAAGATGATCCCATTTCATACATAAGACAAATTTGTAATGTGTATATTTTTAACTCTTAAGACCCCAGAGCTCTTTCACTAAAATATTCAGTTTTGAAATCACAGTTTCGAAATGTTGCATCTTGAAAATGGGATAAAGACAAACTGTAAATGACAAAAATCATCAGTATGACCAAAAGTTTGAGATGGGAGTAGATTTACTCAATTAATTTGCATATTGTGACATCACCAGGTGGAGGCCATATTGGATTACATAACTTTTACAGATGTTCTATAACAGTTGTTTCCATGTTTTCTTTTACAGTCCCAATACCCCCCTCACCATCAGCAATGTTATGACCCTGTTGCACCAGTATGTGCTACTTGTGGACTGTCACTGCATCACTTTCTGTCTCACTGGACGATTGAACATCTTCATCAAAGGGGGAATATTCCTCTTCAGAATCTGAGTCAGATATTACTTGACAAAGTACTTTGTCAACGGTGAATAGATCTCTCAGCATTGTAAGTTTGTTTTTTTTTCGCTAAAATTGACTTTCTTACCCTCTGTGATGCTCCTAGTTTCCTCGACCGGGGGTATAGTTTTCAAAACCATAAACTCAAAAACTTTGGATAAAAAAACACGCCCACAGATATTGCTCAGATTGAAGTTACAGATGTCTGCCATCTCCTGGCGTAAAGTACTAACTACACGAAGCACCATATTTGCTGCTATGGCTTAAATACAGCAATTTTGTTTGTCACAATTATGCATCTTTGGCGCTTGTAGAGTTCAGTTTCAGATACCCTAGAGGATGTGTTTGATAGTCTTTGATTATCTTCGGGGGCACTCGAAGGCCACGGTGTATCAAGTGTAGATACAAAACAAGTTATCTCAAGGATGTAAGTTCTCAACAGTGCAGAACAAGTATTAATATGTATTTCCAAAACAATGGTCATCATATAAAACACAAAAAAGGTTGTCCAACATAAAATCTTTATTGTTCCTTTGTATGGAAACGTATAGTCCATCCTGTAGTTTTAATGCTTTGGTGCTTTATGACCAACGATACAGCCACAGTGATTTTTTTTTGTTTTATGATTACTTTCCCATCCTACCGTTCATAATAAGATGACCTCCAGCTGTGATGGCCTTGGTTTAATGTCTCCTAAACAATGTTCTTCTTTGAGCCTGATAGTGTGAATGTGTCTCTGTCAGCTTCTGGTGTTCCAGTTTAAAGAGTGAACTGTAAACTGGAGACCTTCAGCTGAATGTGACAGTAGACAATTATCCAGTTTACAACAGCTGTTCAAACACAGAAGAAGTCCTCAAGAGTAAATCCTGGTCTAGTTTTTATGTGTCAAAATCCCCTCATCACATAAGTATTTCATGATGATGTACAGCTGTTTGAGAGGGATGTATCCCACTGAAAGTCCTCAATTACCAGGGTTGCTCTTTCAACTGAAACACTGGTCCATCTCTGCCTGCTTCATGATTTCAATGTCAGAGGTGTACAAGTGTTTTACTGGTTAAAGGTGTTTAAAAAAAGTCTGTTTCTACAAGTGTTGATTCATCAAATCCATCTGCACAAGCTGAATCTCTTCCATGCTAATAGGCTAACTGCTGTGCTACATATCACCATGTCAGCCTGTCTTCACATTTTTCTCATTTTGTCATCTTTGTCATTTTTGTCAGTCTTACTGCCCTCTGGTGGTCTGGTGGTGTAGTGCGACTGTTTTTATTTTCTCCATTTTTCTAAAAACTGAATGAGATACTGTGCTGTTAGATTTCAGAGGCAGGTGAGGACCTCTTTGTTTGGACATGGTTTCTGTGTTTAAAGCTTTGTTGACATCTCTTTAATCTTTACTTGTGAAGCACCTTAACGTCTGCTCTTGAAAGGCACAGTAAATATAAACTTAGCGAACATCTCTTCATCACATGACTGGTTTTGCTCACTGCCCACAGCAGACAGACTGTGGATAATTGGCCTAATTTCCAGCCTGTATGATGCTTCCTTCTTGTTTATCACTAAATTTCCCTCGACACCCTCTCTGTGGTTCCTATTTGCATTCTCTCCCCAAAAGAGATAATTACCTCCTAGAGAAGAAGTGTCCACGCAGAGCTCTGAACTTTTGTACTGACTGAGGATTTGTTCAATTAAAGGGGGATTCTGCTTCCCTTTGTTTGAAGAAACTCATACGCTGTGTTTCCTCCACATCAGCACATACTGCTGTAGATGAGTGTTGTTTTTTCCAACAGTGAAGAGTCAGAAATGATGTTGAGGTAACGTCAAAGCTCAATAACCAACAGCTGACACACCTGAAGTGTAACAGCCTGAGTACCTCACACGCTCCAACACACAGGGCAGCAGGAGCCAGGGAAGTCAGTGCTGCTGAAGTATCACATCCACTTTACAGTATCCATTACCACACTGACTCCATAATGCTGCTCCTCATAGGTGAACACGTTGCTTTACACAGCGTGTAATAGAATTTGGCAGAGCCATCATCTGCAGGAGCCAAAGGGGCCATCGAGCTGAAATGTGGGCAGACAAAGCGTGTCAGCTTTAGGATGCTGCTGGGAGTCAAGGTAAAGACGAACTCCTCCTGACACCACAGAACACACACTGTGGGACACCAAGGAGAGGAAAGTTATCAAATACTTGTGTGGTCTGATCTTTTTTTGAGGCAAAGTGAAAGAGTCAGACTCAAGAAAGGAGAAGATTACTCCGTCTCTCTTTTTGTTTGAGTTATTTAACTCGAGTCCATGTGTCCAAAGTTAAGAACAGCTTATTTATATGTTAAATAAAACACTTTGAAGTAATTTAATTCACTTATCTGCATTTTAAAAATTGAATTAAGGCAGATTTTCCTTGCACAAAGCCAAAGTCTAATAGATAAAGAGAGAAATTTTGGGTGTGGGCCCACGGTTAAGTCATGTGTCCACAGTGCCTTTGAGCTTTTCAGTCTCTCTCTCTCTCTCTCTGCTCCCTGCTCTGAGGTCCTATCTGACCAAAGGTAAAGGTGTAAGATGAAATATTTGTGTATATATTAGGGGGGTGATAATATTCTGTGATTTTTTTTTATTTGATTTCTCATTTTAATTTTGAAAACAGACTGAAAGCACTATAATAACATTAATCTGATTGTGGAGCAGACTGAAATTGATGGTACTTTCCATTTTTGAACAACAAAAGCAGTCAATACACCCCGACACAAGATCAACAATTTGTATGTTTAAATTCTAAAATCATCTTCTATCAGTCAGCACTGGACAAAAACTTTTTCACCATAAAGAAAAAGCTAACCACCAAAGTTCACAGTGAGTGACACCTGACTGTAAATACAGTGACTCATTCTGTAGAAGCAGAGACAAATGCTTTAGAATGACTGAATTAATAACAATGATGACAAAAAATGGGGTTAAATTTTTTGTTTAGCTTCAGAATAACGTTGAAGAAATAAAAACCTGAAAACATTTTTATTTGTTGTTTATCAATTGCAAATTTAAAATTTCATAGAAATGTGGTTTTCATTATGTAAACAAAGAATAAGCTGAATTTTGATTTCTGTAATCCTGTTTGGAAAAAAATTGGAAAGAACTAAAATGAATGTTAGGGAAAAAAAACAATGAAAGCTTTTTTCTTTACCTTTTAATATCTAGAGGTGAAACATGACACTACAGTAAAGCTCTTTGAGTCTGTGTCCAACCCCCTATGGAAAAAGTGGTGCCCGATTTAACCTTCAAAATGACACTTAAGCATGTGTTTGGCCCCTGAGAGAACTTTTAAACTTATTTAATGTAAAGGGGCACTTTGATTTATTGGGCTCAAAAGAAAGAAGGTAATTGGGCACATTTTGGCTCCCAAGGGGACACCTAAGCACGCTTTTCTATCCAAAGAGGGCACTTAGGCATTTGTTTGGACTCCCAAGAAGAAACTCGGGCATGTTTTGACTCCCTAAAGAGGGCACTTTAGCATATGTTATGGCCTCTAACAGGGCATTTCAGCATACTTTGGCTCCCAAGAGGACACTTTTGGGTGTGTTTTAGCTCCCAGGAGAGCACTTAAGCATGTTTTCACCAGCCAAAGGAGTGAATTTGAGTGGTTTAATGACTATGGACGCACTTTCTGATAGAATTTGACTCACAAAGAGGCACTTAGGTGAACATTTGGCACCAAGGAGGGTACTTTAGCACTTTTTTTTAGCTCCCAGGAAGTTATTTTGGTGTAAGTTTGGCACAAAAAAAGGGCACTACAGCAAGATTTTTGCTCCTGACGGGACATTTAAATGTATTTTGGGGTCAAAGAGGGCATTTGCATCCCCAAGGGTACACTTAAGCACATGTTTTGGCTCCCAAGAGGACACTATAGCACACATTTTTCTACAATTGGGCCACAGGGGGGGTGACTGCCACTCCTCTGTGCACACCACAGGTTTAGGTGTCACATGACTACAGAGAAATAATCACAATACTCCCTTTTTGCATAAACCTATGAGTGTTTGTTTCGGTCTGTATGATAACCAGGAAAAAAACTCCATGCAGCGGCTTTTATGTTTGATCTCGACCTGTATTTATGGTTCAGAAATATACATAATGCTGCATATTTTGAATTGATTTTTCTTTAAAGACTCTTCATGTTTAGAAATGTCCACACGCACTGTGCAGTGGAGAATGCTTGCTGCTGTGAAGAACAGTTTACATACATGCATCACATACAGGTATTAAGCATCTTTGTTCTTCCACCAGTTTCCTGATGAATGTGCTGGTTTGGGGGCCCAGGTACAAGAGTCTTGGAGCTATGGCTGGAAGGGCAAACATGCATCTCTGTAAAGTCTGATTACAGTTGTGGGTGGAGACGGCTGTGCCAGTTATTGTCGATGGCCAATAACATATGGATGTTTAGGTAACTCAACCTCTGTATTTTAGCCAATGAATGTAATAAATGTACAATATACCCAGATATCAGAGCTCGACCAGCGCTGTAAACTTAATCTGTGACCTGAATAAACGCTGAACTGAGGAATTGTTCTTCTTCATGTGATTCTTAGGAGGTGATAGTCAAAAAACTGGGTATTTCTAACACTTGTGAAACCCTCCTCTCTACATTTCCAATTGTGAATTTTTATCCTGAAGATTTGATTTCTCACTGTAATTTTTTGCGGTTAAAGGCTTGTCATCTCGTGATCTTACTCTCGGCGCTTGTTGGATCCATACGATGAGCGAACAGATATTTTTATATTAATTAGAGCAGAATGTATCATCAGACAACAGCAGTAGCAGATTTAACAGCTCTGAATGATAAGAGGACCCTCAGTGGGCCCGTGGTGGCGTGGGCTCTTCTCTAACCTCTCTGCACATTCACAGTCTGTATTATTGCCTGCTCTCATAACATCCTGTTCTATCCCAGACATGTATTTGCATCCAACCATGTTTTCGCCCTGCTAAGTCTCTCTCTTTCTAAATGAGGTGTGAAAAATGTGGGTGGATTTGGACCACACTGTCCACTTTCTCCTGAAATATAAAATTCATACGTATCCTTTGCTGTTACTTTGCCAGGAATGAAATATCTGCCTCTGAGACACGTAAAAGTAGCTGCTTCTGGCAGAGGAATTATACACATTGATCTGTTATCACTGCGTCTGTTTTTCACTTTCAGTATGTCTCTCTTCATAATTGTCTTCTACAGAGAGATAACCTGATCTTTTTTCTTTTTTTTAAAAAGAGTTTGAATGGTGGTGATTTGGCTCTCCCCCTCCATCTGTTTTGTTTTCCTTCCATCTCCCTCTTTTTGATGAGCTGGGTCTTCAGTCCCCCTTATAAAATCCCATTAGCTCTTAATGAAGTCGGGCTCCTAGCCTCTCGGCCTCACCTCATTTAGCACGATTGTCTGGCGGCCATTAGCATGGAGGCAATTACAGCCGCACGACAAGAGTAATTGGAAATGCCGACAGGGACCCTGAGAAATGGGAATAAATAAATATAAAAAAAATATTCAAACTAATAAGCTTCCATTCAGATGGCAGGAGGGAGCCGCATGTGTCTAAGTTAAATCAACATAATTACAATTAGAGCTGGTGGGGTAAAGAGCCAGGGTGAAGGGAAGAGATCTGCGTGGATTGGAGGGTGGTGGTTAAACAGAGGTACAGAGTGAGATCACACAGTCGAGATTACAACACAGAGCACGAGAACAACCCTGGATTCATGGAACATAGGGTTGGAAGAAGATTTCTGCTACTTCTCTTTTAGAAAAAGCATGGAGTCGCTCAGAAAGAGGCCAAACCTGAAGTCAGAACATAGAGGTCAGAGCTGAGAAATGTATGCTTAAGATCTTCAGTTTCAAGGCCTTAGATCAATGATCATCAACTGGCGGCTCACAGGCCAAATCCGGCCCACCAAACTGTCCAATCTGGCCCGTGACTGGTTTCCAAAATTGGTTGACTGTAGTGGAGGTGATAGGAGCCTGACTCATAAAGGCTACAAATGCCCAAATTTTTGTAATGACATAGAATAGTATATGAACAATAACCATCAATAACAATGTTTTGCCAAAATTTGATTTCTATTTCATTTTTAATTGGCGGTCCAGCTCCCAAGATGACTGTCCAGTAAAATTCTGGCCCTCTGATAAATATAGTTGGTGACCACTGCCTGAGATAGATATTTCATTTCATAAACCAGGTGTTCAAAACTAATCGGGTTCATAATCTTAAAGTATTTTGCTCCCCTGAGAAGGCTCTGAGCATGTGTTTTGGTGCCCATGGCGGCACCTCAGCACGCATTTTGGTTTCTAGGGGGCACTTCAGTGTATTTTTTTCTCCCAAGAGGACACTGTAGCATGCTATTTGGCTCCTAAGAGGGCAGTTTATCTTTTTTTTTTTTTTTTTACCAGCCAAATAGGCAGATAAAGCACCATAGGGGCACTCTATCACGTTGTTTGGCTCCCAAGAGGGTCCTTAAGTTGAAGTTTGGCACCTAGGAGGGCACTTCAGTAAGCTGTTGGCTGCTTAGAGGTTATTTTGGCTCCCAAGAGAGCACTTAGGTACATGCTTTTGCGCCCCTGAAAAGGACACTTAAGGAAGTGTATTGGTGCCAAAGAGGACACTAAAGCATATTTTGGCTCCCAAGAGGGCACTTTACCATGTGTTATGACTCCTAACTGAGCAGTTTAACATGTTTTTACAAGCCAAATGGGCAGATTAGTGTGGTGTGCCAACCATAAGGGTATTCTGTCATGTGATTTGGCTCCAAGGTCACAAGTTTTGCACCAATGAGGGCATTTTGACAAGTGTTTGGCTGCACTTGTTTTGCTCTCTCAAGAGGGCACTTTAGCAAGTGTCTTGATTTCTGTGGGGGCACTTAGTAATATTTCTCCATAGAGGGCCACAGCATGTTTTTTGGCTCCCAACAGGTCAGTTTATCATGCTTTACCAGTCAAATAGACGGATTGGTGTAGTTCATCAACCAAAAGGGCACTCTGTCACATTGTTTGGCACTCAGGAGGGCACTTCAGCAAGCTTTTTGCTGCTGGGAGATTTTCGTGACATTTTTGGCTCCCAAGAGAGCACTTAAGCACAATTTTTTGCTACCCCAAGAGGGCACTCCAGCCAATTTTGGGCTCCCAAGAGGACCCTTCAGTTTGTGTTGTTTGCTCCTAAGAGGTCAGTTTATCATGTTTTTTACCAGCCAAATTGGTAGAATAGTGTGATTTGCCAACTATAAGAGCACTTTGTCATGTTATTTGGCACTTGAGTGCAAGTTTGGCACCAATAAGAGCATCTTAATAAGTGTTTTGGCTCCCGAGGGCCCTTTAGCGCATGTTTTTCAACCATTGGGCCACATTTTTTTTATGGTCAAACAAGAATCTAACTTTTTATAGTTAATTTGATGTCATTTTCTATCAGAGATAAATTATTCACTGTGATTTTTGATGAATCTTTCTCAGACCCTATGTGGTCATGAGATCGCAATGAAAAAAAGCAACAGCTCTTCCACCAAATTGACACTTTCATTGGGCAGCTGGGGCAAGGGCAACTTTTAGACCATTAACATAGGCTTCTTTTTTTTAAAACTGGATGTTGTCCCTTAAGTAAGGCAGGCCATGTTCTTTATATATCATTATTGGGTTGGCATCAATAACTGTGAATAAATCTACAAGACTCATGGATAAGGCACATGCAGGGTTTCTCCCAGTGCTTTATAGGGGGCAGACTGCCACCATAGACTGTATATACAGCATACTTCTCTACATCATCCATGTAGTCTTTTCTCCAGGCATGCAGAAACAGGTGGAGGGTTTAGATTGAAATAACAATACATGAATTTCTACTCTTGTTTTTGATTCTTATCACTTATAAACTTATATAACTGAAATCATGACCTCCAGCAGTGGCTTAAAGTGTTGTTGCTTGAATGTTTTGATGACTAAAGAACTGCTCGGTCCTGTATCTGCACAGCTGCTGCTGCCTCAGTTCCCAAAGTTATCAAGTACTTAGCGCTGATACACACTTCCAGATGTCTTGATTTAACTAAAATCCTCAGAATGTGCGCATAGTCCTGATCTGAGAAAACCTGAAACAAAGCAAATCAAACTCTCCCCATGAGTGAGTCTGAATGAGGTCCTAAACACTTCACTGCCAGCTCTCCACCAGCATCCAATCTGTAACACCACGCTGTGTCTGTGAGATGAATTACAGCAGGTAATGCTGTTTTTGTCCCCCCCAACGAGGAGGGGGAAGACTTTATGGTCCTGTTTGTTAGTCAGCAGATTAAAAGATGCTGAAAAAGGTCTTTGTTCCTAACTATGGATATAAAAACAAAACAAGTCAAAAGATTTAAGGGGAAAGTAGATTGTGTCAGGAAATAATTGGTTGTCATAGTCTGTGTAACATGATTCAGAGTTTATTGGGACATCAGAGCTCACCAATGAACTCCTGTTCCATTTAAATACAGGACAATTCTGAATAATAATGCTTTGAAACAATATGTTACTGTGTTATTGCTTCCAGGAAAGAAAACAGTAAATACATGTGTTTTTTGGAAAGAGAACGGAGTTGGGAGTCAGATTGTTACCAAACTCCATCCTGACAATAAACAGGTACAGCTCCTTACAAATAGGGTACAATGTACTGTCATACAAGCACAGATTTTTCTGTACAACCTTTTACAGGATTATTATCCATCTTACAGTTCATGTGTTTCATTGTGCCACTGCACCCTCTCTTCATTCACGGTTGCAATAATTGTTCTGTTTTTACAACACACTGTTCTCTGATCTATTCCAGATTTTTTGAAACCATAAAACTTTTAAACAGAAAACACCTCCCCCCTCTTCAGAACACCTTTTTCTTGTGCATCACTGCTCACTTTAGTCCCTCCCAGCTGTTTAGCAAAGCTATAGCTTTCAAATTGTACCAAGAATGCCTTTGTAATTTGTGACTTGGCATTTATTTCTATCAGGAGTCAGGGGGGAATGAAGACCCTGCTGTACAATGACATCATGTGACAAACACTCTTTTTTTTGTAAGTTTTCATTTACAGTGTACTACATTGACTTACAGTATATCACTGTAAAATAACCTCCTGTAATATAACAGTAGCAATATATTACAGAACCACTACTGTAAAATCCCTACCACCAGTACCTTAACAGTATTTTTTATTTCAGATTTATTTTTCTTAATGGATAACGCTAGATTGTTTGATATCTGAAAGCACCAGGGGCTTCTGGGTGTCTGTGCCTATTTCATAGTGGCAATACTTCCCTAGTGTGCTCTACAAACCCCTTTACCTCCGATTAGCTGGCCCTAAGGAGGCCTATCAAGGGCAGAGCTATGGGCAGGCCTTGGTGTTTGAGGCCCACTCAACCCACGTCTCATGAAACAGTTAGGAGATGCTTCTGTGATGACCACATCATGCAGTGTGTGCATCTTAAAGGACAAAAGAGTTTTTAATTTAACTGTGTCACAGTTGTCATTAATTTTGCCAAATGGGTAAGAATAATCAGACATGCAGTTTTGATTGGCTGATAGCTTCATTACATCATTCAGAACTGTTTATATAAAAAATCAAGGAATCCTTTGATTTTTGGAGTAGTGTAATGGAGTAAGAGTTTGACCTGGAGAGCAGAGACCTGTGTAGAACATAACTTAATATCTGAAATGGTTTTCAGAGAAGCCTCCAAATGTTCGGTCAGTCCTGTGAAAGTCAAATCAAATCAAAGCTGGCTTAGTGTTCTAGTTTCTCACCACTGCATGAAGTAGAAGACAACTTTAGAAGTCTGGGAGTGTGAAACTGAAACAACAGCAGGCTGTAAGCTGTAGGCTGGGTGCCAGATTGCCATGGCATTTGTCCTGTTAACACCCCCACTCCTCCATGCCCCTTGCTCCCACCGCCCACCACCACTGTTGCCCCCTTTCCTGCCTCCTAAGCTGAATGACAGGTGGCAGAAACCCGATCAGCTCAGCCTTCATCAAGGAAGCACTCCCTCCACAAACGGGCACGCTGCCCGCTCGCCCACCCAAACGCCACAGCTCAGGAGGCTCAGGAGGCTCAGGGGCTGGACGTGGTGTGTGTGTCTGTGAGTGTGAATAAATGAGGCAGGGGATGGGGGAGCTGGGCTACAATGGACACAGATTCATGGGAGGGAAAAGGGGGTGAAGGGTGTAATGGACTTCTTGGCACAAGAACCAAGCAGCAGAGCTGGCACCGGGTGTGCAGGGCTCAAACGGGAAACAGGGGGCCGGCTCCCACAATAGTCCATGTGAGAGTCCCACAGGGTCGCCCACAATAGCGGGGCGAGTGACTGTTGTCGACAGTGACCTCTGAGACCTCACTGCTTGAACTCATGGTCCCACCCTTCAGCACTTCCTTTTTAGCGAAGCCACATGGCTAAAGCCGGATTATTATTAGAGACATGGATGTGCAACATGATGTGATTCAACAAGGAAGTCCTGTCATCTGGATCTTTGCGGTTCAAAATTTTCCATTTTAGACTACCAGACGCAACTTTGTTTAACTTGACAAAACTTTGTAGAGCACCCTTTCCTGGTGAGCAGGTCTTAGCACCTGTTCTTGTTATCAGATGGGTTATGGGTTAAATTCTTCTAAATTCTGTCTTAAAGGAAGCCAGATCCAGGTTCAACATGTGCAACATGGCAGCACCCATCAAGGCAGTATTTTAGTCCTGCACTGTAAAACTCAACAGCTTTCTTGGCTCAAAATGATGAGTTACTATCATTGAGTTATTAAAATCTGCAGAACTTACTAGTTTTTCTGAAGTAAAAGTTACTTAAATAATGAGGAAAACCTTTTTATTCATGTTTTGAGTGAAGCCTACTTGAACGAATTGAGAAGCTACAAAGGCTAGAGCTGCCAATTCCCCATTTCACGCTTAAGTCCAGTAGGTGGCAGTTTTATCAGGTGAAGCAGATTGAACAGAAGAAGCATTGAAGAAGATGCAGGAATGTGCAGCCTTGAGCGTGCAATGAAAACATCTCAACTTTACCTGCACCATGAACTGCACTGGCAGACAGGTTTACACATCGAGTTTTCCATTTGAATTTCCCACTCATGTCTAGCATTAGCATAACATTTGCTAACTAATAGGTCAAGCAGTAGGCAACAGCTGCTCAGTCCAGAGGAACTTGGCTTGGTATTTGGAGGGTTGCTGGAACAAGACCTCATGGATCAAGATTGGAAATTGGGCTGATAGCTAACAGTTAGTATAATTTGCTTGATCCAACCCCAGCTACTCTGTGTTATGAACTTGCTTGAACACATCTTGGCAATAGACCCCCCCCCAACACCAGTGGACAGTTGTTGCAAAGACGTGCCTTTGCAAAAAGCAAGTTGATGTGAAACTTTGTTTTAAAAGTTCATCTGTTACCCAACTCTTTAGCAAAGCTACAGCTTTTAAGTTGTATCCAGAATGCCTTTGTGATTTGTGAGCTGGCACAGACCCACTGCCTGCGCTTTACGGTGCAGACTGACTGTCTGAGATACAACTAAAATGATGGTGTTATTCTGCAGAGCATCTTCATGAAAATTAATCTTGCTTATTACTTTAACTTTGTATAAATTACTTTTTTTAATTTCTTCTGACAGTGTACTGGATATTGAAAGTCACAATTACATGTAACAGAATTTTTCAAGTGGCACAGATTAAGTAATTTAAATTGCCTGAACTCATGTACAAGTAGACTGCAGCAAAAAAAATCTTAACTTAGACCAACACAAACATTTATTTTACTTAACTAAGGTCATAAAGCCATGCTTACCTTATTTTCCTGCAGGCAGGTGATATTTGGTTTTAACAGTTCATGTCATTAGTTTAATATATCAATGGATAATCAATGAGAAAGTAAATCAGTAAATAAAGATCTTTTTAGGCTCTCCTGATATTTTCATCGCTGTCAGACCCATATGTTGAACTGAGAAATGTTTTTCAGTCCCTTCTCATTAGCTAGAATTAATCAGACCTGGGAATAATTAAGAAATAAATCTTACACTTGACAGACTGCAGAAGAGTTTTAGCACAGAATAAAGTATCAGAGTCAGAGTTAAACCTTTCATTTCCAAGAGTTTCAAATATCAAAATAACATCTCACAAAGAACGACATCACTTCTCTGCTCCTGTGGTGTCTGAACATGTTTTACAGCTCCTCATCTTCATGAGGCTGAGACATCTTGATGTACTCTCTAACACTTCCTGCCTTTATTCACCAAATCAGATTTGGAAACCTATCGGCTATCTATAAGGACGAAGAGCAGCAGAGCATCTTGGCGCGAAATTGAAAATCCTCAGTGAGTAACACAGGCTCGTCCTTGTGCAACCCACTGTCCCTGTTCTCCATGAAAAAGTTTATTTGTGTAAAACAGCTCTACGAGCAATCACTCCACGGGCTGGGATGATAGTCAGCAGTGGTGGGGGGGTGATATAATGGGGGGTCTCCAGCCAGGAGGAGATTTAATTAGTGAAATCTCATTAAGTCTAACAGAATTAAGCGTAAAACAATCCTTGGTGGTGAACAGTGCTGGAGGTTTTTGGGTGATGGAAGGGAGGGCGGAGGGGGGGGCACTTTGGGACTGAGAGGACATGGAGACTGACTGTGCGATTAGTCTGGTCTTTGTGCAGGAAGAGACAAACGGCTTAGTAAGACCAGACCTCCTCTGGCTATCAAGTAGGAACTGGCATGTGTGCACTGAAACCCCATCGTCTTAGCTCTTATTTTGACTGTGGCCTCTTCTCATTGTGAGGGTTTTACTACGCAGACTAATTAGGATTTAGAGAAACATTTTCAATGGTTAAGCGTTTCTGAAAAGATCGATGTAAATGGAGGGGTTGACACAAGAGTAGGAGAGTGACAGAGGATAGATGGATCCAAGAGCTGGACAGTAAATAAAGTCAGTCCCAAAACATCTACTTGAAAGGTCTAATCAAAGTAGTTAACACCAAAAAATGACACAATTTGATTTAAATATAATATCAGCCTATTGAGGACATTTTGGGCATTTAGGGAATGTTAAAAAAAAAAAAAAAAGTACAGCTAAGGTTGAATGAGATTGTTCTCATGAGTGGTCAAGTACCATCACTTTGAAGAAGGCCTCTGCAGTTTTAATGTCATGGACTTTGAGCCAACTTTACCAACAGGGTACAAGATGTGACTGATATCTGAAAGATGAGAGGAGGACATACTCCACTATGGACTCACACAAAGCAAAACTTTCACTCTGGAATCTTCTTGAGGGAAAAGAAAAAGTCAGCTGTCAGTCAAGTCAGTCAAGTATTGAAACCGAACCTGAATCATTTTTAGAGATGTGTATTGCAGTTTTATTGATACTAATGCCCTTATTGGTTCCTCTTATCGATGCAATTCTTTTTTGATTCCCTCATCAATTTCAAATTTTCTGTGTTCAAAAAGTAGCTTTATAGGTTTTCTGTGTCAACAGCATTTTATTGAGCTCATTAGTTAATATGAAATTGGTCAATGGATCTGGATATTTCTGGACATAAATAAAAACAATTAAGTAAAAATATTTGACAGTGTTTACTGGATTCTAGATCTTTGGATGTAAATAAATGAAAATAAGTAAAAATCACACACCAAGTGGTGTTCATTTATTGTTTTGTTATACTACTGACTGGAGTAGGCCATGCAGCAACGCTTTGTATTGTTTGGAACCTTGGGCTTGCCGTAGTTATCCTGAAATCAGCCATGAGCCATGAAGAATCATTTGTCTGTTAGTATCTTGACATTCAGAGTTTTACAGTATCATTCACAAAGAGTGATAGTTGTTGTGAAAGTTGAAATTATGTTTTCTTGTAGTTACACCCCTGTGTGCTAACTACTAGCATATTAAAATAATTCCTCATCTATGATAGCACTAAGCTGGCAAAATGTTTTGTATACTGTTTTTGGTAGATAAGGAGATATTTAACATGTTGAATGTCTCTTGTGAGAGAGTAATGTCACCAGCGTGCACAGTGCCCCGTTTCATTAGAAGGAAAAGAGTACAAGAGGAAGGAGGAGGGGGAAAAAAACAAACACCGAACTAGTCCCCTAAGGGTGGGTGGGGGGACGGTTTGGGATTAGGAAAAAAACACCTCAGCACATAAACATCATAAAAAAGCATTACAACACCAACAAAACTCAAAGACTTGCACAGGTGGGAGGGGGGAAAGGTCAGGCGCGAGGGGTGTCACAGCACAGTCATTGAGGGGAAGTGCACGCAGCCTCACATAGGCATGTCGCCTCCGTCTCAGCAGTCTAAAGTGGCTTTAAGGACTTGGAAAATCTAGCATGAGCGCACTGATAAAGGCTCTGCTTCCAATGAACCAAGGATATAATCATAAAGGCTAATGATGTCAACCATTTCTTTTAAATCCATAACAGGAACTAGTTTTTGCAACCCATCCCTAGTCATTTTTTTTCTAACTTTTTAAATTTTTACGCCTTAACCTAAAATTTATTCACCAATCCTTCATATCTCATAAAAATCAATACATAAGTTGCTACTCTCCATAAAAACAGCCTTATTCTTGAGGGAATCATGTTTCCAACTGTGTTATAGATCGTCATCACCTTCAGAAATGTGTAGTTTCTGTGCAGCTGTGCAGCTCATTTTTGCTATTTCCATGTTGTCAGCAGGTCATATGGTATTTGGACTTGGCTAACAGCAAATCTAACTGTTGACTTTCTCTGTGACCAGCTGACTGAGTCCCACCTCTGCGCTTGTACCTTGTTGACTGAAATAAGAGCCCCTTCAATCACAGCAGCTCTTAAAAAAGTGGTGTGGCGAGAAAAGTCACACTGAGGTGCTTGAATACTTATGAAGACCCCAACTTCAGGGTGAAATACCACACAAAAGCATTTTATACCGGTAAACAGGTTGCACAAGTGCACAAGTGCAAGAGTGAGTTAGCTTAGATTTGTTGTGGCCGTGTCCTGGTTTGATGGGAGTGTGTTGAGCAAACAGGAAAGACCATGTGTTATGATGTGTTTCAGAAACAATTAACAACCATCTGTCAAAGCTTCAGCTTCACATGTTTTCAGACGTATCTGCATGACAGTGAAGCTGCTCTCTCCTTAAACCAACTGCATCTTTCTATCTTTTCAAAGATTGCTGCACTGGAACCAATGTGGACTAAATGAGAAATGAAGCCTTGGCTACAAGTCTGCTATTACACCCTTTTTCCACTTACATATGTGTAACGAGGCGAGACCACTGGAAGTCCATCCTCTCCTGTGGGACTCTAAGTGGTGTCTCCTGTGCCTGTAGAGTCTCTGCTCTGTGATATTTCCATCAGCTCCCTGCCTCCAGCACATTCAATAAATGTTAATAATTAATCCTCTGTGTGTGCTAGAGTAAGTTCTGGAGTTCCACAAGGTTCGGTGCTTAGACCAATTATTTTTTTTATCTTTGGTATCCCTCCTTTAGGAAGCATCAAGAGGAATTGATGATGATTTTTCCATTGCCCTGCAGGCCAAACTCGGTGATAAAATCTAATGTAGCTTGAGGAAATCAATGAGTTAACTCAAAGGAAGAGATATCTAACAAGTTCCTTGCTTGGGCTTGTACAGTGTCATGTTTTCAGGGTGTTTGATGGTGAAAAAAGATGTGACCTGGGTTGGTGTGAGATTCTGCAGTAAGTAGAGATGTTTGATACCATTTTGTTTTCAGACTGATACAAGTAGGAGAACTCCCTCTTGACTACTCATCAATATTGAGTACAAATACCACTAGTATTATTGATACAAAAAGTCTCAATTAACATGGATGGATCATTTTTATCAAAGACTTGGGTCTCGTTTACACGTTTCACAACATTTCACCCTTAAACCTCCAAAAAATCTGCCTTTCCACGGAAATGCTGAAGCAGTGAAAGGTTGTAGTACACATGCCAGACCTGTAGGTGGCGATATAACTGTAAGAGCTGTATACATGACAATTTAAAGGCCAAAGTAGTGGTGAGCTTATCATCTGACGTTATACTGATGTTTACACTGCTACTGTGAAACAGCATTTAGGAAAATTTAGGGCTGGCTAAAACACCCTTTCCATGTCAATTAGAGGCCAAAATGCAACAATACTTTTGCGTTTCACCCTTAAACTGTTGCTGTCATAGACTGTATAATGAGTGGATGTAACGACGTTGGGCTCAAACTGAAGCCTCCAGCAGATGCCCCCCCCCTGGTGTCTGGCTGCAGTATAGGTCATAAGCCCCGCCCCCTGGTGTCTGGCTGCAGTATAGGTCATAAGCCCCGCCTCCTGGTGTCTGGCTGCAGTATAGGTCATAAGCCCCGCCTGGACCACAGACCGACGTCATATCCAGTATTCGGGGCGGGGGACCACAGACCGACGTCATATCCAGTATTCGGGGCGGCCCTGGTGTCTGGCTGCAGTATAGGTCATAAGCCCCGCCTCCCCATGCATTCCAGATATGAGCTGGGAAAAATTTAGAAAATTGCGATACCTCGTACAAATGTTTCTCTCATCCTTACACTAAGGTAGTATGACGATGTCATTTGGCTGCATAATGTTCAGGTGTTTTTTTTTTCCTGAGAAGTTAGTATCTCATTAGTTATTGGACGTTAATAACTGCGATATAAGTTTCGTTCTACGATAGTTGACAGCTGCCGTTCGTGTAGTAGTTTTTATGGGGAATATAAGAAACTTCGGAAAAGAGAGCCAAAAGGAGACTAAACCTTCTGAAGAAGAAATAAATATTTTTATTTCTCTTTTTTACTTGGCTCCACCAGAAATTCTCTACTGCGCACTCTGGCTGCACAATGGCGGCTAGAGAAACGGGGGTTTTTGGCTTTAAAATCGTAAAACGTTGACAGGCGGAGCCACGCTGTCCATTCTATATACAGTCAATGGTTGCTGTGAAAATGGGATGTTATTTTTGAATAGAAAGAAGCTGCAAAGTCACTCTGACATTAAGTCCAAAAACACAAACCACTCTCTCTGAATTAGCGATTTCGTTGTGAATTAACAAAAGTGCAAACTCAAACCAAGAGCTCTGATGGTTTTGGTGTTTCTTCAAACAATCTGGAGTGCAAAATAAACCCATCTAACTGTTAACTCCTCCTGAGTTTTATTCAAAAGTGAAAAATTAAAGCACAAAATTGGAACATAGCTTTGACCTTTGAGTTACTTAACTGTCTAATCCTAAGATTTTTTTTTTTTTTTTTTTGTCTCAAGTATTGGTGGCGGCCATCGTACTGGATACATTGAAATTAGGCCTGATGCTGATATCTGGTATCGGTACTTGCCCATCTATAGTAGTAATCGTTTCTATTCCTTGACCTTTGATTTTAACATCTGGGAACGAAAGCCAACAAGCCTGAACCTCCAGAGATCATCAGGAGCTACATTAGCATCTATCCTTGTTAAAAGTTGTGATATCTGGTAAATCCTAGTCCCCTGAATGAAAGCAAAGTCAGACGAATATTATATGCCATCCAAACAACTAAATCATTGCAGCTTTCCAGAGGAAGGGGACATAGCAGACAGAAGTACAACAGAAGAAGTGAAGTCATCCCTTTTGCATCCTATGGTCAGAGGTAGGGCTGGGCAATACATTGCAAAGTAGATTAAATCCTAATACGGTGTAGTAAAATATTCTAATTGCAGACTGTTATTTTTTCTTCAAGCTGAAATGTGTCAGAATAAATTGTTTTGTTGAAGATGTTTTATGCTCTACATCAGTTTTAGAGACAAATTATTGAAAACTACTTTTGCAAGAGAAACTATTTAAGTGGTGAAAAAGAGGCAACAACAGCAAGAAGTAGCAAGAAATTGTCAACAAGCAGCAAAATTGGGTGAAAATGGTGGAAACGGAGAGACACTTGGGAAAAAGTCATAAGGTAGCAACAATATTGTCCAAAAACAGCAAAGTGAAACAGTAAAAGGTGATTCAAATGGGCAAAAAGCAGTCACAAGTGTCAAAAATGGTATCGACTGCATGAATATGCTAATGAACAAACTTTTCAGGTGCCTCACAGTTCTATTTAAAATCTTCCATGTAAATGTAAATAGCTCTTCTTTGTTCAAAGTTATTCAGTCTTGGGGCGCAGATGGCCCGTTGGATTGGGTCTCACACCATGAGGTTGCCCTGGAGCTGGTGGCCTGTTTCCCACTCTCTCCCCCATTCCCACTCTATCCACTGTCCTTAAAACAAACAAAAAAAAAAACCTTCAAAAAAAAATTACAATAATAATTCAGTCTTAGTTCTATTTATGGAATATGGTGCCTTTTTCATAGCGAGTGATTTATTGCTTGTGTTTGTTTAGCAACACATAAGCTCAGGAACCTAAAAAATAGTCGCAATTCCAATATAGGGAAAAATAGTAATTAATAAATAATAGCAATTAGATTGTTTTTACAAATTGCTCAGCCCAAGACAGAAGCCCACAGTCTTAAAGATATTAAGTTTCATCATAAGTGAACATGTAAGGCCTAAAGAAGCCAGTATCTACATCTCAAACCAACAAAGACTAAATGAAGACAACTTGCTCAGTGTGTTGACTTGATTGTGCAGCAGGAAATCACGGTTCAGCTCTAACATGAAGAGAAAGTTTCTCAGTACAGACTTGGTTTTCTGACGTAGATACTTAATCATCCACACAGCTTTGTTGCATCAGTTAGCACAAGGTTTTTGAAACAGGATTTATCCTGAAATAAGGTTAAAGAACACTTACAGTTAGCTTGCCCACGGCAACCCGGCAGCTGAAAGTGTTGTTCTCTGCTCCGTGGTCTGTTATCCAAGTCTCCTCACAGAACCTGTTGACAGAAGACAACATTTGAGCCATGAGACTTAATCCAGTCATCAGTATTCATGAAAAAGTCTTTAAGATGCTGATGAAGAGAAATAGTGATAAAGATGTCAGTGTTGTCACTATGCAGATTGTGATACACTCCACTTTCTTTTTCTGGTGACCTGAAAAGTCACCTTAAATGCACCGATTACCCCAAAGGCAGAGATATCTTTGCTAAAGCAGCTGGAGCAGGAGAACAACTCTCTCCTGTCATTATTGGATTCATTCTCAGAGCCAGTGCTCCATCACAATATTCTAAATGTATCTGTTTTCATTCCCAGAGACACAGATGAAAAGTGGAGGTCAGAGAGCCGCTCTTAACTCTAAATTCCTGAGAGGAATCGAGCGGGCGGCCACACGGAGCGCAGCGCCGCAGAGAGAGTTACGGTGCACATGCGAAAGATTTAAGTTCAATCAAGCATTCAGGGCTGGACACCTGATCTTTCGCTTAAAGCTCCTCCAGAACAGTGGGAGTGTGGTTGGGCCTCACAGCGGGCCGCCTACCTCCAGCAATCTGCTAACACAGAGCCTCTGAAGAGATGGTATTTATCCAGCGCTGCACAGCTCAGCGGGGACTACTGTGTGTGTGGTAGGTGGGTACGACCAGAGGCCCGCAGAGGATCAGGGGAATTTGGAATGAGAGCTGCAGAGATTTAGAAGAGCAGAAACCTTTTTAGAGCTACCTACTTAAGGTTCGCCAGTTAAGAATTCCTGAGTTCACCCACTTTTTGTGAGTTAAATATCTGTATTAGCCGTCAGAGCAACAGAACCACAGTCTGAAAATGACTTTTTGAGTTTACTTTTCTCAGGTTCTTCTTGTAGCTGAATTATCAACTCCTCACCAGCAGCAGAGTCATAAAGACACTTTTCAGGAGTGGCTAAGAGGTGAGCAGCAGCTGGATTATTGATAGATGCTCAGCTTACTTCTGGGTTTGGATTCCTGCATTGTTTATTGTTAGAGAGCCAAGCTTTCTGAAAATCCCCCACACACATCAAACAGGCCAAGGGGGCACACTTCGAGATGTTTCAGACAGAAAACAGGGTCTGAAAGCACTTTGTGTCACTACACTGCAAAAACTGAAATCTAGGTAAGTCATTACGTCTTACTAAAGAAAAAAAAAAGTCCTATCAGTCTTGCTATTTGCAATATTCAACTGACAAGTCCACAAAAATGTCTTATGTCAAGATATTTAAAAACAAAAATGATGTCTGAGATGCTTGAAAGAAGTAAAAATATGCTAATGGGATTCCTGAAACTAGAAAGATGTTTTAAAACAGGAAACTTTTCTTTATTACCCCATTGGCAGATTTCTATTTTTTACTCGTTATAAGCAATACAAACATCATTTTTTGTCTTTCAACAACTTGAGGTAAGACATTTTTCTGAACTTGTCAGTTGAATGTGGCTAATATCAGGAAAAAACTGTTAAGATAAGTGTTACTTTAAATAAGACATAATAACTTGATTATTTATGAGTTTTTGCATTGTACACTGTAAAAAATTTCCAAGTGAAAAAAATAGTCATCAACTAGCAGCAGGGTTGCCATTATATTACTGTAAAATAAACGTTTTTTTTTTTTTTACTGTAACAGAAATGTACTGTATTTCACTGAGTGAGGAGGGCACACAGTGGACATGAGACCCTGCTGCACATGAGTGTATCACATAGGTCAAATGGGCATTCATTTTTTCAGTGTGTCCTACATACTGAAACCATGTGTAACATTGCAGCCAATCACAGGTGGCACAATCAGATCTTGATCATGTGATTAATCCTTTAGGTACCAAACCTTGGCACCAGCTTGGCACTGAAAGACAAGGCATATTTTGATTCTTGGAACTACAGAAGCATTTTGGTCAGTGCCATAAGGGGATGATTATTTTATAACAACAGTAATCAAACATCCTGGTTTGGCTCAGATAAGTGCATGGCGGACTTCACGAACAGGTGGACACCCTGCTGCTTTCTGCAAAGAGGATAAAGTCCAGCCTCTTTACCTCTGCCTAACTCAAACAAAGCCATGTTGAGTTCAGCTTTTTTCAATACGGGGCCTGTTTTTTGGAGTTTCTGCAACCAAGCAGCTGTTTCTTGTCCTCAGAAGGAGCTGCTCCTCTTTTATCTCAATCAGCACATGACATCGTTCAGGGCTTGTAAAGGGAGGGGCATCTGGATTTTGCAACCTCATGAGACAATCTCACCCACCAGAGTGGAGAGAGTCAAGAAAGTGTGAGAGAAAGATCTCCAGAAAGGGATCAAGAATGAAACATGGGAGTTGGGTTCTGGCTGTTGAGTGGCTTAGAAAGTTACTCATAGAAATGACTGGACACTTGGGCTGAACCATTTATCGTTGTCTGATCGAAATCGCAATTTCAAACATCATGATCATGTGACCGCTAATGCTGCCTTTCTTTTTTTTTTTGCTCCTGACTGACCCAGGATCTGTTGTGTCAGCTGTTTCACACACGTGTCTTGAGTGTAAAATTGTTGGGAAATTTTTTCTTTTTTCCTTAGGACTGTTGAATTTTGTTTTGAATTGTATTTTCATTTTATTTAGCTTGACACAATTAAGAATATTTTGCACTACATTATTTTTAGAAGTTAAGAGTCAAAGATAGCTTGTTGTTGTTCAGTTATAACTAAAAATACAATTTAAAAAGGTCCTGTTTAGAAATAACAAGAATAGGTGTTAGACTCTGGGCTTTGAAAAAAGTCAAAATTCTACTTTTGCCTTTTATCCTATAATTTTTTATTTATTTAATATAATTTTGACTTAAATCTTAGGGTTTTTACTTTTTATATCAAAATCTCAACTTTTTATCTCAAACATTGCCTTTGTTTCAAAATGTAGACTTTTTATCTTAGACTTTTGTCATCTTAAAATTTTGACCTTAAATGAGAAAGTTTGAACTTTTTTCACATAATGTTAAATTTATTTCTTGAACTCTGACAGTTATTGACTTTTGTCTTAGAATTTTGTCTTTACTTCTCAAAATTTTCACTTTTCCTATTAAAATATTGACCTTTTATCTCAAAGGTCGGAAACAATTCTTACCTTCAGTTTCTATTTTCATCCTCGCGTTAGAGTAGAAGCTTTTCATGTTTCAATGGTTTGATGTAATTTTCTGTCAAGTTTGTAAATGTTACTGTACATCATAAAAATTTCACTTAAGTTTGATTTAAAGAAAACTATGGATTGAGTTGAAACCGCATTTAGATCCTTTTCTAAAACCGTTCAGCCCTACTGGCCACCCTGTAAGATTGAAAAATTCAAGTTGAAGGACTCAGACAAATGTTGGATAGAGGTAACAATAAAGGCTGTGAGAAATTTCAGGCAAAAAGTTCTGATATTTGTGAACAAAGAACAAGGAATTCCCAGCGCTTTGCAAACTGGGAGTAATGACAGAGGGGATGAGGATGTCGACAAGACAAATACTACGCTCTAAGCACAGGCTGCAGAATGGTTCTGAGATACTAGAAATGAAAAGATCTGTAACTTTGAGGAGGTAATGGATTGGGGAAATGTCAAAAATAGCCCGGTAAGAGAAGCAACCTCCTGTTCTTGAGAACTTGGATGCCATTTTTGCACTCAGTGGGAGACCTGGGTATCATCACACAGATTGTTTGTGACTGATGTGAGTAGTAGAAGGCCCAACAGCTGCGAAGAGACGCCTATCTTGTATTTTTTTCTTATACAACATGTATGAATCAGTGTAGCTTCTTCATTTTCGGAGATTATCAGGGCAGGGAAAGAACCATCCTTCTGAAAATGTTGATGCTCGGTTCAACATTAGTGCAAATTTTCATGATAGTCAAGTTTCTGCCTGATCCTTGTCATTTTCTCTGATATGAATAAAGGTTTTACTGAGTGATAGAAAATCACTCCAATAGAATGAGAGCGTCTTAGAGATGTGGCCTGAGATTTCAGCCAAACAAACATCCCCTCTGACCACAGGAGGTTTGAGTGAGAGCATTTCTTCGCTTTCCTTCAGCCACAAAGAAAACATTTTAGCCCCTCGGTAATCCTTCCAAAAGCCCTCCCTAAGCTCTGAGGGCCCTTCCTCCCTCAGCCGTCCCACCGGCCCCGGCTGGAATCCTCCAGGAGCATCTCCACACACACAAACACACACACACAGGCACAGACACAAACACACTGACTCGCTGTGACCCCTCTGGGACATGGCTGACCTTCCTGTTGACGTCAAAGTGAATCAGAGCGAGAGTCGGTGTAGAGAGGGGCTCCACCCAGGGGGCTGGAGGTCTAATCACTGTATTCCCTGTGAAAGCCGCAGAGGAAACATTAGCATTCCTGAATATGCCGCCAACACTGACAGCGCGGCTTCAACACTCATACACAGGTACATACAAACAGACAGAGTACAGTGACCCTGAGAGTAAAGTCTCATTTCATACCCCAGTTCTTAACACCTTATATTTCCCCCTTTAACATCAATGACAGCTTGAAGTCTTTTGTGCTCGTTGTGGATGAGGGTCTTTATTTTCTCAGATGGTAAAACTGCCCATTCTTCCTGGCAAAAAGCCTACAGTTCCTGTAAATTCTTGGGCTGTCTTTCATGAACTGCAGGTTTTTAGATCTCCCCAGAGTGGCTCAATGATACTGAGGTCAGGAGACTGAGATGGTCACTCCAGAACCTTCACTTTGTTCTGCCATGGCCAATGGCAATTGTATTTTCATGTACATCCCATGCGCAGGCATAGGGTATGCAAACTTTTTAGCACAACTGTAACTGTGCTGATTCCCAAAAATCATTATCTTCCTGCTACTCTCTCTCTCTCTTTCTCTCCAGTACCAACAGCTTTGGGTTGAAATGAGGCTGTAGATTTATTTTTTCACAGGCTTTGAACTTATTAAAAGTGTTGAATTAAAAATAAGAAAGGCGTTTCTTGCTGGAACATAAAGGAACACCAACTGTTGAGCTCAAAGTTCAGTACCATCAACAGTTAATGATAATTTTCCCCATGTTGGACAGCCCATCAATATATTGAGATCAAGAAGTGGCAGCTGGGCTCGTCCGGGACTTGAACCCGGGACCTCTCGCACCCGAAGCGAGAATCATACCCCTAGACCAACGAGCCACAATTCATCAGACTAGTGCAAGAGATTAAACCTGGATTCTAACTAAAACTTTCTCACTCCTCTCAGTCTTTGGGCAAAGTTTTCAAGCTCACCAAACTGCTTAACCTGCACCTGTGGGCGCTTCTGGGATAGTTAGGTCAAGGTCTCAGCAAGAGTCAAAACCAGTACAGTGTATGTTGTGTTTTGATGATCTTTCACTTGAAAGGTTATCAGAGCATGTTCCACTACATTTTTCCCTCAAGAAATGTTTGTGTTTCCCAAAGGAGCCCAGGGATGAGGACAGTGAGCAGGCAACAGGAGAGGGAGTGGAGCCAAAAGGACAAATGCACTATGACTTTGATTTCAGGCAAACTCTAGGGTGTGGGCTTATCCCAGACTTGAACCCAAGACCTCTTGCACCTGAAGCAAGAAGACTTGTAACCTCTGGACCAATGAGCCACAAGGTCACATGTTTTTTGGTGCCTGTAGGCAATACCTGCTCACCAACATTCAAGCCAACAGCCCAGTGGAAAGTTCAGGCATTCCACAGGATTACCTGCATATGGCACAGACATAGCAGACACTTAACTGTTATGTGGGCTCGTCCGGGATTTGAACCCGGGACCTCTCGCACCCTAAGCGAGAATCATACCCCTAGACCAACGAGCCACATTAATGATTCTCTAAATGAGAGTTAAAAAAGCGTGCATCCATTTCAATCTGACACCAGTGACTCAAATAACTACTGGTTACAACCAAGGTCTGCAGAAGATCATCTCTGAACACACAACACGTCCAACCTTGAGGCAGACAAAGGGCTGCAGCAGCAGAGGAGCACACCCACAGGTGACTCTAATGTCAGGTAAGAACAGGAAACTGAGGCAACTGTTCACCATGGTACATCTCTATGACTTCAGAGGTGAGATTAAGCGCTTGAAGATCTGATGAACTTTGGAGTTTTTTTCTGTCATCCCATGGGTAACATGTTTTTATCATTGTCTGGAGACAGACTCCCCAATCTCTGGCGTGTGCCTCCACTCTCTCCCTTGGTTGAACTTCATTGAACTGTTCATCAAGTATGTGAACAGGTGTTTTTAAGTATAATGATCAGGGATGGGTATCAAGAAGCGGTTCTTGTTAGGAATCAATAAGAAATGGTTCGATCAATTGATACTGTTAGCCTTTTCGCTTAACAATTCTCATCAATACTTCACATTACGCTGCAGCAGACGGACCTTACATTCTCTGTTCGTCTCACAGTTTCCCAAGAAAACTCTGATTCAAGATTTTCCATTTGAAGTTTTACCTCAGAAGCTGTAAAACTGAACACAAACACATGTACATTACTGTCTCACAAGAGATTCATATTCAAAACATTCACCCTGTTGTACATCTCCAAATGAACAAAAAGCAACACAGTAAACATAGCGATAGCTTGATGCTAGCATACATGGGAAATCCCATTGATGTGCTAATGGTTTGTATGCGTTGCTATAGCTTCAGTTTCAATACAAAATTTCAACTTTCAACCAAAGGAGAAAATAGAAGTTGCTTTCAGGTACAACTACGGCAAGCTCAAGGTTCCACACACTGTAAGGCCACTTCAAGACACTGGGTAGCTTACTTCAGTCAATAACATGAAACCAAACAACACATCCTGTCATGTGGCGTATTATTTTTAAAATTATTTTTATGTATTTATGTCTTGAGATTTTCAGATCCAGTAAACAATTATATATATATATTATAAACTTGTAAACACTAAAAATGTTACTGACAAAGAAAACCTGTCAAACCTACTTTAGGAATTGATAAGGGAATTGATATCAATGAGGTTTTATCAATACCCATCCCTCATGATTATATTCATGTCTTTCACAATTCTAGAAAGAAGCCACATGTGAAGCATAAGTGCATCATATTGGTAACAACAGCACTACAGCCCTGAGTCCATAACTTTTAACTCTAAAGGAGCATTTTCCATTCAAGTTCTGCTTTAAATCCAGCTGTGAGTGTGTTCTCCTTGCACAGATCTGTGTCTGCAGAATGTTAGCCACATCAAACAGGAAGCAGAGATCCTGCTCTTGTGTGAGCTCTCAGCTTCATTATGACTGAAGGAATGAGCGCTGCTCCCCAGACAACTTGTGCGTCTTGTGAAATGATTATTTTATTGTTGCACTGTGTACAACATTTGCTCATATCAATAATGGGATATGCTCCAATGCATCGCGCAAACCCTGAGAGAGAATCGAGCTTCATTTGACTCATTTGATTTCGCCGCCTGTATTCCTGGCAAAGCAGGTTTGGAGAGAAGACACAGACATGATTAAATATTCACAACTTCCTGCCCAAACTGACGACTAAACTAATCATTCAGAGGCTCTGAGAAAACTCCAGATGGACGTCTTTAGGATCCCCAAATCCCCCTCTTTTTTTTTTTTCTCAAGCAGGAGTTTGGGGTCAAGGTGTAAAGGGAGGACCAAAAAAAGCCGTTTCCCACAATCCCTCTGCAGCTATAGCCCCCCAGCTGTTCGAGGGCTTCCATAACAACAGCTGCGCAGAGGTTTAGTGGTTCAGGTTGCCATGACAACAGCAGGATCAATTGGCATGCACAGACTCTTGGTGCTAATAGCAAAAGTGACATTATACCATAATTTCATTCCAATAAAACACGGGCAGGTTTTTACTGCACTGAGATTCAGGGGGACATAAAAAGAGGGCAAATAATTAATTTTACATGAAACTCGCAGGAATCTCTCCCCCGCATTTTAAAGCCGGCTCCTCGGCCTTGAGCACCCAGTCTGTATAAATATGACTGTTTCCAGCTCACACAATAGGAGCTAAAAAAGTCCTCATGCCTCGCAGCTGTATGTGCCACAGATCAGAGACCGGCAGGATGTGCAACAATCAGAAATAGTTCTGTTCTCCTGACAAACAGGATGACGGGTCACTCGGCCACCTTTACACTGAGGAGTCAGACCGACCGGGGGGGGGGGGGGTTTACAGTAACGTACAGGGCCATAAATAACCTGAGCTGACACGACTGTGAGTCTGACAATAGATGATGTGTCACAGGAAATACAGTGGAAAAGAACCAAAACCCTAATCTAAGGATCAGGGTTTTTCATTCGACTTATAATAATTAACTTTATAACTAATGGACAAAGTCAGTGTCAAGGAGACAGTCTGAAAATTTACTGATATGAAAAAAAAGTGTTGCAACACACATGCAGATTCTCGAACCTCCGTCACACGTTGTAGAAATCCCTGAATCTGTTTTCTAAACTGATCAAAACACTGTTCAAAAAAAAGGAAGGACACAGAGATGAGGTCATCACATATGGATTTCCCAAATGATTCATGACTAGGGTTAAAAATAAAGGGTGGAAAACTTGGGGTAAATTCCAGGAAAGTTCTCTGAAATTTTCCATGATAAGACTGTGAACTTCCAGGTGTTGTTGCCACCAACTTAAATAGATTTTTCTCAAAATACGTAGTGAAATATTTCCTTCAATATTCAACCTACATGCTTTCTGTTGTTCTGTGAAATCAACCATTAAAGTTTTACCATTCAAAAAAATAGAATTTTGTCATTTAAAACATTGCATCAGGCATATTTGCTTATATTTTTGTTTAAGACAAATATTTGTGCCTATATTAATGACAGTCAGACTCAGTTATGGACAGTTCCAGATAATTCATTGATGATGTTATTTCAAAATATTGCATTAGACATGTTTGCATGCATGTCTGCTTATAAAAAACCATAATGATTAATATTCATGTGAGTATATCACCAGGTAAAAGATGTTAACCCTTTCAGACCCACCATACCAAGTCTGCCAGAGCATAACTTTCTATTTTAATATGCTGTAGTGTCATTTGTTGTATTAAACTCTTGTTTTGCATAGATACAACCCTTAGCTGCCAAACTTCAATGAAACATTTATTTCCAGACTAAATTAAAAAGAACTGCTAAAGAACAATTATTATGACAATTGTTGTTTACCTTTTGAAATGGATTGCTGCAAACACATTCATAGAAGGAAACACTGCACTTGATGAAAAACTCAATATGAAAGTGCAACTCCCCAGATTTTAAAAGCAAAAAGAAAGGTGCATCTTTCTTATCTGGTTTCAAATCTACCCCTGATAGAAACTGAATATACACAGGGTAGCAGCAGCGCTTTACTGGGCTCTAAGGGGTTGATCTCAATTTCTGAAAATCCCCATGGGAAGTTTCCAACTTTGAAAATTCCCAGAATTTTGCAACCCTTATTATGACATATCAGAGGTGTGGGCCTCAAACACCAAGGTCTGCCTGTAGCTCCTCTCCTAACAGGACTCCAGAGGCTTGGCTAACCACAGAAAAGGTGGTTTGTGAGAAGCTTTAGGACAGCAGCTGAAACTAAGTGTTTCAGACAGACACTGATATAAGGTTTTTAAAAACACCAGTGTGCAAAATAGGAACTTTGAGCTGTAAATCGTGTCAAGCTACAACAAGGGTACCACAGAGACAGCAGAGAGTCTTAAAATATAGCATATTACCTCCTCTTTAAAGCCAGATCAGCAAAATGCAACCAGGAAGAGTAATTTGGAACATAATGCAGCTTTTTAATGGGTTATGCAACCTGGTAGGAAACTGCTAATCTTCTTCTCTCCTAATTTTATTCTACTTTATTTTATAATTTTTCAATTTTGGGGCAGTATGTTGCTACAACTTGCACAGGACATAATTTTGCGACCAAGTCCGGTAAGATTTTACTTTAAGAACAATAAAAAAATGCTATTTCAACATTATGCAAGATGGGAATTCACCCATTTCTGTGACCAACCCCAAATGGCAGCATATGAAACTGCAGCTTTTGACCTCTGGGTTGGCGTTTGGTGTCTATGCCCTGGAGGACTGACTTCAAGCATTTGAAGATAATTCCAGGGAATCATGAGGGGCTCAGGTTGACAATGGCAGGTATTCCCAGAGGAGAAACCAGAGCCGCTGAGGCGTCAGCAGCGCTCTGAGCCAAACATTTAACAAGCATGCAGCGGATACAGGCAGCTGTGGAAGACAAAACACTGCACAAACACACTCATTTAGTCCATACTGACTCTGCAGCTGCCACACACACTATATCCAACTTCCAGTTTGACACAAGGGTCTGAAAAAGTTTGTGTATTGGCTGATAGGTGACATCGATTATTCTGCTCTGTCTCAAAGAATATGATAGCCCCTCGTGAACAGAGGAGGGAAGCCAAACAGGAATCCACGGCTAAAAATACCCACATCGTGATGAGTCAGGATGGATGGAGCAAACAAAAAGAGGCCGGTCTGATTTCTTCCACTCTGTGCTGTCGGTAAAAACGCTCAGAAAGAGATGTTCCTCCATGTCACCAGTGAATTCCTCTATTTAATGACTCATCTGCATCAAGAGGAGGAAAGTCTGGGATAAAGAGAGATTACCCAAAAGGAAGCTAATGATGTGAGAAAGTATCACAGACTTAAAGGGAACAAAGGTGCAGGCATGAGAAAGGGTTTACACTGAGCTGTTTGGAGTGTTTGTGATGGGGATTTGAAGAAATTGATTCAAAATATCTTGATTAAATACTTACTAATTACAAATACCTTATACACTCTGTACATACAAAGATTTCTGGTAACAAAGCTGATTCATTACAAACAGTATTTCTCCCTCTCCTTTATCTTTTATTTTAATCTTGTTTGTTTGTGCCAGTTTCCATCCCTCTATATCAAACCATGCCACAATGCAGCACTTTTTCATTATTGCATATTTCTTACTGTGTGGTACATTAATATATTTCAGCCCAACTTCCCGAATGCAATAAAAGTGAGGTAAGGTAAGTATTGAGCTCCTGCGCTGAGTGTTTTGATTTTCAACCCCCTCAGGCTCTCTCCTGAACTCATACTGTACGTCCATGTTGCTTTCAGATGGTAAACATGAAAAATCTGGATGTCCTCTCATCCTGAGCTGTCTGAACAGAGAGTCCGAGTGACTTTGGACCATGATGTTCTTTAGGTGTTCAGATCAACCAAACACCCAGTGATGCAAAGTAGTGATGTGCCATGCGTAGAAGATGTGCCTCAAAGAGCCGAGACTTTGTGGTGAATCAGAAGAGCCAATTCTAATCCAGCGAGAGTCGGCTCCAAAGTGTCGTAGGGACTTAGGGTGAAACTACCATTTCATCTGAGAGACCCTTCTCAAAAACAGAGCAGCCAATCAGTCTAAGGCCTCTGTTTTTTTCTAAATGTCAACCTGCTCTGAGGAGATTTATACTGTTTGAATACCAAGTTTGGTACTGTTTCTCTTTTGAGGTTTTGTGGTCAGTGTTTTGTGCATAAAACATCGATCAGAATATTGCTCAAAAGTAAGAATGCCTGTTTTCGTAACAGAACACATGCACAAAGTATGGCAATTATGAGGCTTCCTAGAAAATCATTGGGTGCCAAAAGGCTCATCAGTATACAAATTATTCATATTAGCCAGGTTAGGCTAAAAGAGATGCTACAAATAATAACACATTGGAGTCATTCAGGAGCTGAAAGAGTCAGCTTTTCTTGGGAAGGTGTTCAAAAAGAACCAGCTCTTTTCAGGGAGCTGAACTTCCCATTACTAATGTAAAGCAAGGCTGATAGAAAATTTATATGCAAATCATAGCAGCGGGGTTACACTGGGCTCTGAAGGGTTGAATTCAATTCCTGAAAATTCCCCTGGGAAGCTTCCAACTGTGAAATTTTACAGAATCTTTCAACTCTCATTATGGCATATCATAGGAGTGGGACTCAATCACCAAGGTCTGCCCATAGCAAAGCTCTTCAAAGCAAGGCCTGAGGATAAAAGTGCTCCGAGCCAAAGGAGCACGATGTGACAGCTTGAATGTTGTTTACGGTACCATAAAGTGTTTGGTCATGACAATGCTCAAATGCTAATTGTGGCTAATGTCCACATCTGATGAGCATTACGTGCTTTTTTTTCTTCACCAAACCTCTAACATACAATTCTCTGTTTATGTTTTTCTGCAGTTTAAAGTGTTTTTTTTCTGTCATATAGCATGCAGTAAATTGGAAATAACTCCAGATGTTGAAAGTTCAAAGTATTCCAGAAAATAAATGGGCCTAATCACTGACTCAAAGGACAGTTTTTGACCATTTATGGTCAAGATAAGCAAAATAGTCCAGGCAGGCGTCTTAGAGCTCAGGACCTAAAGGGTTAAACTGGGTTTCCACAATGAGACAGTCATACTGAAGTCACTTATCACTGTATTTTTGACAACACAGCCAGAAAAATGTATATGTCACTACAACAGTCAGTGCAGCTGTCTCAGAAAGGCGTTTAATGCCTCAACAATCACACAAAAAAAAAAGTCCAGAGGGATGGAGGACTGTGTGGTTCAGTGGTTTAGTCATGTTCCCCATGTACTGAAAGTACAGGACTGGGTTCACTTCCAAACCATGGTCCCATGCTGCACATATCAAGCCCACTTTCCACAGTTTTTCACTTTACACTGTCCTTCCTCTTAATAAGGCAGAAAAGCCCATCAGTTTGTGTTTTTGGAAACTGTGCGAGATCATTTAGGCGGTTAAGTTTTAACAAACAGGAGAATATTGTGGTAGAAATGGTTGAGTATTCAAAGACTGTTGGAGAAATGACAAACCAAGGTGCAGAAATAGCTTGATGCACAGTTGGCGCAGAGCTTTCAGGGTTAAACTGCGTTTATTGTCTGAGGCAGGGGAGAGAAAAACACAATGAACTTGGCAGAGAGACAGCGAGGAATTCCCCGTCAGTGTCTGAAGTGAGCTAACCTCGCTTCTCTCTTCTCTTCTGACTCTTCCCTCCTGGAGAGAGTCCAGAGGAAGAGAAAGTTAACTCTTTCACACACACTGGATGTCTGCTGCTTCAGACTCTGCTGAGCTCAGAGAGTCTGCTGTTAAAGCCTCACGTCCCTCTGGACTCAGCCGGCAGAGTTTACTGTCTCTGCAGTCTCTCTGCATTCACACACCTTCACACACACATTCACAATGCATCGCTTATTTCACTGCCCCCCTCTGCTCCATAAGCTCACCATTAAAGACAAAGCAGTGTCTGTCCTTTCCCCAAGACAGAACATACTGTCTTTAATGTAAGGTGCTCTGTCATCTGTATTAAATGTCTGAGGCTGTTTATAAATACCACTGACCACGAGAGAGAGAGAGAGAGAGAGAGAGAGAGAGAGAGAGAAGAGAGAGAGGAGAGGGGACAGCAGTGAGCTGCTTCACTGAGATCCTCAAAAGAAAAATAAAATATACAGCCACACTGCACACTCTCAATCAATTTCTCTTACTCTTTTCTTTGAAGTTGCTTGTGCAAAATGAACGCGCGCACACACGCACACACACACACACATAGAGGGCAGGTGCAGGCCCTTCCTTGGCTCCTGTCATGGTTTGTCTCACCTTCACAGTCCAGCTGACAGAGCTTCACATGCCAGCGCTCTCAGAGAAACATCCCCACGCCTCCACGATGACCTTTAGCGCTTTGAGGAGCACTTCAGGTTTTTATCGCTTTTCTAACTGAGGCCTGAAGAAAAGAGGGAGCATCACAAACCCAGAAGCACAGATCCTCAGCCAGGATGAAGGCCAGCTGGTGTGAGGCCTGATTCTTCGTTTAAATCTAAATGTTTGTTCCTATCACCAAATGGTCATCCACACAAGAGTCACTCAACCTGCTCAGAATGAAACACATACACTCTGTTTTTTTTTTTTCACACTGCAACTTAGAAACACACATCTGACACAGTCTGCAAGTTTTCAGAACACGGAGGATCCAGATTTTGTGTCGGCTAAGCCTGTGACCTCTAAAAGCCAAACAAAGAGTTAAATGCTTCATAAACTGCACCGCAGAGCAAGGAGTGACTCTGTCTGTTATTATCTATTCATCAATCTTTTACCACTGTGGATAGAATTAAAGAGTAAAAGGAAAAAATGAATTAATCACAGGTTCTGTAATAATCATTAATCCCATTTAATCCTATTTTTATTGCACATCAATATTTGACACTAGAAGGTCTTTTTCAATTCAGATCAATGTTGGTAGATAATCAACAGATAGACCTACACACCAGCTAGACCAACAAAATCATCTTTATTTTCAATAAATTTTAATAAATATCATTCTAATTAAAAAAATATACTTTCAAATGTAAGGTGCCGTTAAAGAAACATAACAACAGTTCAAGCAGGCAATGTTAGCAAGGCTCAACTAATAAATTCAAGTGTTTCAGCACTTTTTGTCAACTTGAATGTATATATTTAAAGGGACGGTGAGGACTTTCTGGAAAAATCTAATCTCTAGACATTCATTCTACAATTTAGAATGAGATTATCAGCGCTAAAATAGGTTATTTCTAAAAAAAAATTCTCAGCTTCCCATCAGGTCAGATTGGATTGATTTATGGCAAGTCAAAGTTTCAATGCATCGCCACGCTGGGTGGTAAAGTTTAGCAGCGAGAAGAGAGATTTGTGTTTTCCCCTGCTGAAAATGATTTCTTTAATTTATTTAGTAAAAATAGAGGAAATGGGGGCTGGACTGTCTGACAGAAAAGGGACAGAAGAGCAGAAGAAAGCTAAACAGAAGAGTGATAGAGTATGGGCTACAGGCTAAAACAGAAGCTAACCAATTTGTGAAAATGTTCATTTCTGTCCACATGCAACCTGAGAGTCTATCAATAAAATGAAGAGCCAGGTTACGTTTGCTCTGCTTGGTGAGGTTGGAGTTGGTAGATGAGCACTGGTAGGACACAACCAGGATTCTTTAAAGTTACACGTCACAATCATATCTCAGAGCACCAAGCTGTGAGTAGCTAAGCTAAATCCAGCAACTAAACTAGGGTATAAACTCACAAAGTTTGCTTTTTGTCACGTTCCAAACAACAGCGCAACAAAACTGTTGATAATGACATTGTCTTGTTGCATTGTATCCAGTAAAAAAATGCCTTGAACAGAGAAAAGTAGAAAAAGAATATCAGATCTCTATTCGTTTTTCAAAACAAATACACAAGTAATATCATCATGACAGTTTTGGGGCAAAGGAGTCACTATAATCCACTTCAAGCAGGTAGACCTCAGTCCTTTTAATCAGCCTGTTCAAATAACAACAATGGAGATCAATTACACTTTGAAAATAACAACAACTAATACTGACTTCACCTAACTTTCACTTCTTTAATTTAGCTACCTGGGTATTACTGTCAGAACACAACATTTGGTCTGTAATTAATCATTTCACCTATTTCAGTCTCAGTCCTGCTTTTTGTTCATATACATCTAATAAACATAAACACACACCATCAACATCTAAAGATCAGTTGAGAAATTGCATGAATTTCCATTTTGCACGGTTGGATCTCAAAAGAATCGTAGGAAGAGATTCAACCGTGCAAAAAGAAGATGAGAAATGGGAGTGAGACAAACATAAATTTGAGTGAGAAATTTGTTTCCAAACAACAGTTAAAGTGGAATAGTTTAGGAGTACAGTCTTTAAAAGACAAAATAAGCACAAAAATGTGGATTCAAGGTGATTTTCAGTCAGGTATTCACTCTGTCATGACCTCCTAAAACGTTTTTTTTTCTCTCTCTCTTTGAACGTGGTCCCATTGTTGAGCTGCGTAATCAAGACCAAAGAACAAAAACCTCTTCAAAGTCTCGTCTGCTTAAACACCACTGAACTGCCCAAGACACACGAGTGTTTTATTTTGCTGCAGAAATTTCTGGAGGAACAAATTTTGCTTGATCACTTCTTCAGCAGCTGGAACCTGAACAGCCAGACAACGAAGCACAAGGGGAAGAATTCTCTGCCAAAGAGATTTATCAGTAACTGCTGGCTAAAACCAGAACAAACTGTCTCCTGAATGATTCAGTCGTGTTGTTTTAATCATGTCCAGCTCAGAGAGTTGGGAAAAGCTTTGAAGGCTGAAGTCTCACAGCTGATGTCTTACTTCAAGCTTGTTTGTTGCATTTTGAACAGGGCTGAAGATATTTTTTTTAAATGATCCAATTGCAATTATCATTTTCTAGATTGCAATTGTGATTTTTTTGTGTGCTATTATCTCTAAATTTCCATCTTTTCTGTTTTTAAACAAACTCATTTTAGAACATGAACAGTTACATTAATTACAGCACAACAACAACAAACCACTGCCAGTACAACTGGGACTGATTTTTACACATTTTACTCATTTTTCACATTTTTTTGCCACCTTTAAACCATTTTAAATATCTAGTTGTTTTTTTTTTTGTTGTTGTTTTTTTTTTGATACCTTCTCACAGTTTTCTAGGTTCACTCCCAATTTCTTGATGACTTTTGTTGTTTTTGCCAATTTTGACACTTTTCACTTTTTTTTTTTTTTGCCACTTTTGGACCATTTGGACAAACAATCTGACTATTTTCCAGGTTTCTTGCCAACTTTCTTGCCATCTTTGATGACTTTGGCCCTTTTAACTGCCTTTCACTGATTTTCAACACTTTTTTTAAACTACTTTTGCTACTTTCTGAAATTTTAAAGTTACCTCAAAAAATTTCTTGATAAGTTTTGCTGCTGTTTTGGCCATTTTTGGCACTTTTCTCTCTCTTTTCCCAATTTTGGCCATTTTTTTGCTACTTCTGAAGAATTTCTAGATTTTATCCTACTTTAAATGCCAATTTTTGTTGCTATTTTGGCCATTTTAACACTTTTCACTGTTTTTTTTTAAATCACTCTTTTCACCTGTTTTACTACTTTCTTATTTTTTCAAAGTTTCCTCCAAAATTCTCCTTCTAATTTGTGTTGCTTTTTGGCTGTTTTAGTCACTTCTCACTCTTTTTTGCTACTTTAGGTTCATTTTTTGCTACAGTTTTGAGTATTTCCAGGTTTTATCCCAATTTTTGTTGCTTTTTTTGGCCATTTTTATCACCTAAAACTAACTTTTATTGCAACTCTTAACTGTTTTTGCCTCTTTTTTACTACTTAGAGTGTTTATTTCATAGAGATCATAGTTTTTGTCTTGTTAACTCTGGTGTAGAACAGAAAAAATCTGCTGCAAAAACTGTAGCTGATATTTTGACACATTTCATGTTCAAGAAATATTGCATTATCTAATATTAGAATATTGCAACAGGACAGATTGTGATTAAATCAAATGTGTGATTAATTGCCCAGCCCTAATTTTAAATTCATTATAAAGTCTTTTGCTCTAATGTCCCTGTTCTCTCTGAAACATTTGAGAAGTATAGAAATAGTGAGACTCACCACAGGGAAGCGTTTTTAACTCCTACTCACACAGACCTGACTTTGAAGAGAACAAACGGCATTAAATTCAAAAAATGACGAGCTCAGGGGTGAAGTTTATTCAATTAGATGCTTATACGTGTATTTATTTTAAAAGTATATCATATTACCACCATGTATTTGGGTGTGTACAGGTTTGAATGCCCTGGTATGAACTCAGGAACAGGTTTTTTTTTTAAGTTTAAGGACAGAGCAGCTCAGCAGTGTGACAGTCTGAGCCATCGGCCTCTCCTCTGAAGTTACACAAACAAATCTGACCCACAATCAGCACTATCACCTTTCAAACTCCCATTTGCACCACACTGACTCTACAGCAATGCCACAGCGCTGCCAGCAGCAGGACACACACATTCACAGTCATGGGTACACAAACACACACATTCACAGTCATGGGTACACATACACACACACACACACACACACACACACACACACACACACACACACATACCAGCGAGGTATCAGGACCTTGACCCCAGAGCAGCGACAGCAGGGAGGGAGGACTGGAGAGGTTTCTCTGTCGTTTAGCAGCCGACACGACGCTGCACCGCCTCCAAACTGCTTTATTCAACCACACACACTCACACACACACACACTCTGCAGCTGTTTATAAATCCCTCTAAGGACAGAAACACTCATCAACCTTTAGAGATGAACGTTTACAGAGTGAGACGGGGTGTGGGAGGTGTGTGTTTGTGCTCGATGCTTTAAAGTCTGCGCTGACTGAACTTCTCTAAACTTTCTTTATTTTGAATTCCTGAAGGACGCTTCATCTTCTTCTCTGCAAACATTTGTACTTGAAGGAGTTTCATGGTGGGTTTCGTGATCGTCAGACTGAGTTATTATTATCATTCAGGAGTTTTGGGGGTTACATGGATAATGAACCTGAGCAGAGAGACCTTTCCCCCCAACACTGAACACACACTGAGTCTGACAGTGACACACAACCAAAGGAAACCTGATCAGCAGAGATCCTCTGTCAGAAAAATGAACAAGATTTCTCTTTAGAGCAGGACAAACATTTTTCTTACTGTGTGTTAAAGCAAGAAATCAGGAGAAGCATTTATAGGACTGAGGGTTATGAAAATAACAGGAACTCTTGTAGTCCTCATCTAAACTTTTTAAAGATGGTTTAGCTGATAAATGATTGATTCTCTCAACAATAAATAAATAAATGAATGAAATAGTTTCTTGGTGTTTGGTTGTGCTTTCACAGCAGTAAGATACTTTAAAGCTAACATCTCAAAATGAACATTGAACTAAATATTTCATTCACAGTAAAGTCACATTGGTGTGTTTTTGTTCTCAATCTTAACAGAAGCTGAAAATATTATGTATCAGTCTTCTTCCTGTGAATTCAGTTACTTTCTTTTTTCCCACTTTGCTGGTTCTTTAACTTTAACCCTGTGGTGCATAGTGGTCACTACAGTGGACACCTATTTAAAAGTCATTTACTCCTAAATTCAATGGTTCATGTGGTGGAAATTCATATTAGTCTTTGTCAGGATATTTTTATTCTTCTTAGGGCCTGAAAAAATGTTAAAAAATATATATATATATATATATATATATATATATATTTTTTTTTTTTTTTTTAAGTTATAGACAAACATTTGAGGGTAAAACGGCATAATAACTATAAATTATTCAGTGTTAAAATGGATGAAAGAGAGTTAAAATGTTTCACAAAGCATTAAAAAAAATATTATCCATGAAATTACCAAAAAAAAAAGAAGTAAAACAAAAAAATAAGTTCACACTGTTTTATGTTGACTGCTCAGTTACATATATTTGAAAAAAAAAAAGAAAACTATTTTTCATGCCTTAAGACAAATAAAAACACTCAAGGTAAAAATCCTGACACTGACTTTCATAATTCATGTATCAGAGGGTTAATAAAGCTCAAAGCATGTTGTTGTTCTTATTAAAATTTGTTCCAGAACACATATGAACTACATTCACCTGATAATTCACTGTAAACCCACATTTTGTTATAAATGTAACTTTTTAGTAATCATCACTTATCATTTCATGTTTTGTACAAAGACTTTGTCATCGCTAAATCATATTAGTTGTTTCTAATTTTTGGCTGAAAGGTGCAATGCACTATTTCAGCCTGGTACTACAAGCTCATGTGAAGTCTCAGTGACCCAGAAAGACCCTTAAAAAATAATTGTGAGACTAAAGAAAACTTTGATTTATACTCTAAAAAAATATTGAAATGATTATTATTCTAAAAGGAAATACTGTCATACAAAAAATATCTCAGAACCTCAGATTTTGCAGTATTATTTGGGCAAAACTACAGTCATTGAGGTTGTGAACACTGAAATTAACACGCAACATAAACCTACATTTTTACAGGTGAAACAATTAATAGTAAATTGAAAAAAAAAGAAACAAAATCCTGTTGTTTTCAAAAATAAAAAAAGGCAGCTGTGATTGCCAGGGAAATTTTGTAGCATGTCCACAATGCTATTTATACTACTTATTTTAGTTACACTCTAAAAGGTATTACTACCATTCAGCTTAGTTTATTTGGTGAAACATTTTTACACTTAAAAGCACTGAGTAAAATTTTTGAAATTAAGTCAAACAAATCTTGAATAATGAAAAGAAGTTAGTAATATTTTAAATTATATGTGAATGACAGGATTCAGTAGATTTATAGAATAACTTAAATAAATGTAATTTAAATATTCGGTAAACTATAGAGAAAATGTGTCGAAAGCATAGAAAAAAATGAGTAGATATAACTGAACTGAACTTATTTGAATCTCTCTGCAAAGACAGTATTTCCAATATGACTCCAGGGAACAGTGAGCTTAAAACTCTGCATCAGAAACAAACAGATGACATCACATAGGCAACAAAAGTGTATCTTACAGTCCATGTTTAAGACTGATTCAACAGGATATGTGTGATCAATAATGTCAGATTTGCTGTTCAGGGTTAGTGACCACTTTCACAGAGCTTGGACCAATCAGAGAGAAGAATTTATCACAGCAGAAAGAAAGCTGAGTATTGCAAAGCAACAATTCAGATTATTTTGGTTTTATAATCTCAGACAACAAACTTCTGCAAACCCCCCCACACACACATGTACACATTTGAAAACACTGATCTTAACAACAGAAACCTTTGAGAAGCTTCTGTCTGATGAAAGTATGAATTAAAAAAATAAACCAAACCAATAAATCAATTACATTTTATTTGTTTTGTCCCAGGACACACTGTGCACCTCATTCATGAGTCCAAGCTGATGTGACGGTGAAAATAAAGCAGCATAAATGTACAACACCATCTTTTCTGATGTCATCAGACTTTGAATATCACATTATATGTTTCCCTTTTCTTTGTCACCCAGGGAAAAAAAAGTTGTCTCAGTGAGAAAAGCTGCTTTTGTTTGTGCTCTCCAGACTTTTGGCTCAGGTTAGTGAAAGGTGTCACTGCCAAACAAGCTGCAGGGCCAAAAACGAAACAAAAAAAAAAAAAAAGACTGCAACTGAAACATTTGGCATCAAAGTAGTTCTTGTTAGAGAGCGATGAAAGAAAAGCAAGCATCCAAGAGACTCTGTGTGAACAAACTTTCATTTTCGCAGTTTGATTTACTTTGCATTTCAAAATAAGAGCAGCTGAAAGTTTCCTCAAGTTGAGACTTTTTTACAGCATTTTATTAAAAGTGAAAAACTGCTGAGTCACCGTTCTCTTTTCTCACTTTACTAATTACAATTTTTCATGCAGGTAGAAATTAGTTTGATGAACAGATAAATTATAATGGGGGCGACTTTTTCAATCATGCCTCTATCTTTATTGGCAGTTTCAGACTGAATTCATGAGGAGCTTCATAACTGGACTCATGATGAACAAATACTGAAACCTGTCCAAGTCAGAACAAAACACCCAGCAGCTTTATCTCAGTGTAACTCTTAATGAAATAAAACAAAATAATTCAAATAAAATGTATTTCTGACCTGAAATATGCACCATTGGTAAACACGTGTAAATCTGTAACAGTGTTTGAGGTGAAGCAGCTAAAAGCTTCAATCACATGATTCAGGCAAAAGGCCCAAACTCTCCCTTTTAACCTCTTTTTTCAGGTCACCACACACTGAAAACAGCAAATTATCCATTCTGCAACTTCTAGAATGGCCACAGCAGTCAACATGACTGCAACCCTGCTCTGTAACCAATCAGGACACTTGTGCTCTCCCTTCATGCAGCCACACATTCACTCATTCCTACATCGCAGGGTTACACGAGGTTATTGTTACAGAGCATTTGAAGCAGAGCCCCTCATGGTCTCATGGTCACTGTGATCCCTCCTCACCCAAAGTAACAATAACTATCAAGTTACAAATAACAAAAGCATTCTGGGTACCACTTGAAAGCTGTAGCTTTGCTAAACAGCTGGGAGGGGCTCAAGTGTGTGGAAAACTAAAAAGCATGACAAGTGACGCATGAGAAGAAAGTGTGTTCTGTTTGGAAGGTTTATGGTTTTAAAAAAAGGTGAAATATGCAGAAATTTTCACTTTTCTCTTTACAAACAGCATCCAAACTCGTCTCCTCTTCCATGGTGCAGTGTCAGCAGCAGCACATGCTCACTGCCTCCGACCGTAGCTAATAGCATGGCTAACAGTCACCTGACTCCGTGCAGGTAAATGAGATACGCTGAGGATATAAAATCATCCTTTCTTTATTTTACAGCCACCATCGTAGCCGCTCAGGATAGATTCTCCCACTCGCTATCAGCAATACACAAAGTCACATGCACACAAGGCGTTATGTGATTGGCTGGTCATCACCCATAAAAAACTCCTGCTCTCCGCCCAGAAGGGTCCCGAGCTCAATCGTTATTGTAAAAACAAAACGATTATCATAACGGTGAGTGAAGGGGGGAAAAGTGCACAGCACAATGCATTATGTGAACTGAAAAATTTATAATATTTCAATAAAAAGGCCACACAGAAAAATCAGTGCATTTCTAATGGTACATTGTTCCCTATTTTTAAGGAACTGACTTCCAACTCCTTTCTCCTTTAAAAGCTCCAAAATGCAATTCAAAAAATACAAGTAATTACTGTTTTCTTACCTTGAAGCAGTAACAGAGTCAAATATTGTTTTAAAGTGTTATTACAGTGTAGGTGTAAAACTGCCATGCTCAGTCTTAAAGGCCTAAGAGGAGAATTCTCATCCAGTCTAATCATTACTGAGCGGAACATTCAGCCTGTTGCTCTACAGTCCACACAGTTGGTCTGCAAACTTTTACCTCTTAAAGGAAAAAAAAACACTCATGGTTTCAGAGTTTGGAGCAGCACCTGGGGAAGCTAATCAGTTTTCAAGATGGGCTCTGATACCACCCTGAGCCAGCCTCTGGTTAGCTCGCTGCTTCTGTGTCAGATAAAAGCAGCAGAACCTGCTGACTTGTGACTGAATCTGCTCTAAAGTGATCCCATCTGTCTTTTAAATCGGACACAAGTGATGCAGCAGACAGCTGACAAAGTCAAGGAGCATATCTGTCTGTCTGTCTGCTACAACAGTCTCCATTATACTCCTGAGCCTCCTGTATTCTGCATACTAACTACTGTCTGTCTGAGACCTGCTCTAACACAAATATAATGACACGTATAAGACACTAAAGCCACAGTAAATATCACTCCTGTCTGCATTTCACTCTTTCTCTCCTGAGTGTGTGGAACAATAATATCTTTGAGAGAGCAAACCTCTTATCGGGGCTCATATCCGAACATGCTAATTACCCCACACACAGTTTGAGTTCATTTATTATGCATGAAATAATCTAATATGATGACTGTGATAATTATGCGCACATAGAAAAGATAAAAGAGTAGTAACCAATTATGGTGCTGGAGTTGGGAAAAGTAATTATTCTTTATAGTGGAAAGAAGTCTGGGTATGGAAAGAAAAAAAAAAAGCGATTTTTTTTTTCTTTCTTTTTATTCAGTTCACAGCGCTGCAATTAACATGTGGAAGCATGTCTGCACGACCTGATAATGTTTAAGGGATATTTCTTGATTAAGCACACAGCAGAGCAGGCATGTGGAGCTGTTCGCTAACCTATAAACCCTCCACCAGAGCGGCTTCTTTACGTATACCAGCACACATTCAAGCAGACACACGGTTCTGTTGGAGTAATTGTGCACAGACGTGTTTACATCCAGGCCTTAAAGACAGCAGCGAATCAGACGAGACCCGAGGAAAGTGATGTAGTGTTTCTTAAGAGAGGCGCGCGCTCGTAAATCAGACACGCACATAGCAGAGTCATTAAATATTACCACTTCTAAAATCAGAGCTGACGTGTGGTTAAGCTCACACCGCTGTGCAAACACAGAAAACACAGCGCAGCGTTCACTGACACATCATCAGCCTGCAACCACAAATGACGGGAAACAGCAGCGGCGGCTCTGATCCTCTGCAACCGTTTTGGCTCAAATTGATTCATGAATCAGACTTTAATGTGACAGAAAGTGGCAGAAGGGGAAGAGAGTTAAAGAGGATTAATGCGTCTGCAGAAATGTTTCGTGCAGTAAAGAAGAGAAATGTTTTTAGATGTAAATTTGTTGACTGAGTGAGCTGAAGAGGAGAGAAAACAGTGTTCACAGAGAGGAGAAGAGGAAAGTGCTGGACTGCAGCGTTAGTCTGCTTTAAAGAGACGTTATCTGGAGGAGGATTGTCTTACTGACCTCTAATTAAAAGCACATTTATCTGACTCAGGAGGCGAGGCGTCATCTTCACACTCCTCCAAAACCTCCGTCACACATTAGTGTGGTTGACTCATGCTGACTGCAGAGCTCAGGCTCCAGGCCCAACATGAAAGTCTCAGAGCAGGACACAAATCTCTCCAAAACAATAGAAAATCAACCATCAAGAAAGAGACGCCAAGCTCTCAGATTCACACCAAACATCAGCTCGACGGGGAACGAGTTCCTGGAAGAACTATCTCCATGGAGGTGTCACTTTCATTCTTTTAAATCAGTTTGAACAAAGAGACAGACTCACACATCTTTGTGAGCTCTGAAGCTGTAAAACAAACATTCTGCAAACAAATTCAAAATGATCTGAATGTTAAAAAGTGAAGGAAAGAGAGGAGAGGATGGACACAAAGAGAAAAAACAACCGTCACTACTCGGCCAGTTTTCATCCAGACAGCTGAGGTTTGAGACGTGTGTTTGTGCAGAAACTTATGGAACGTTAATCAAAGAGCATCAACAATGATAATACAGAGAAAATTACTGAGGGTCTCTTTAAAAACTGTAGAGAAAATATATATTTATATATAAAATCAACCAAAATATATTCAAACAGCAATCTGAGAAAAAAAAGGTTTACTTCTTAAAACTATACAACTGAAAGAGAAGAGGGGGGAAAGGAGGAAAGATGGATGGAAGGAAAGAAAGAAAAGAGAAAGAAAGAAGCAAACAGAAAGACAGAGAAAAAAACTAAATGAAAGAAAGAAAGACAAACAATTCAAAAGAAACAGAGAAACAAATAAACAGAAAAAAAACACACAAACAAAGAAAATGAATGAAAGAAAGAACAAACAAAAAGAAAGAAAGAGAATGAAAGAAAGAAAGAAAGAAAAAGGAAAAAAACAAAAATAGAAAAACCAAGCAAACAAAAAATCAGAAAAGAGAAAGAATCAAAGAGGGAAAAACTGAAAATTTAAGGAAGATAAGAAGTACACAAAGAAAAATACAAAGCAAGTGACCATAGATAAAAAAGAGGGGAAATGAACAAAGTGACAAATATAAAGCAAGACAGAAGGAGAGAAAGAGAGACAGAAAAAGAGAGGAAGTTTGACAGTTGACAAAACAATGAAATAAGGAAGGTATAAGGAGACCTGACAAAGGGAATAAAAAATTATACGAGCAACCAGAAGAAACTCAAAAGAGAGACGTATGAAGAAAACAGACAGACAAATAAAAAATAAAAACACAAAAGAGTAATAGAAACAAGCAGAGGAAGAGAGAGGGAGAAAAAACAATGAAAAAAAACAATGTGAAATAAAATTTAGGAAAGAAAAATTGAGGAAAAGAAAAGGTTAAAAAAAAATTGATATGAAAGAATGAAATATAAGATATGAGGATGAATAAAGAAACAAAGGGAGAAAGAAACACAAAGAAAAAAATTAAAGAAAAGATTAAATATTGACAGAGGAAAAAAGAGTGAGAGAAAAGAGTAACTAGAAATAACATAAATATATTTAAGAATTTTCTTAAACGACTGAAAAAACAAGAGATCATCAATGTTTATCATCTCAACAACAGATGTGTGATTTTAAATAAAGGTGACAAATGTTCAACCATGATTTATGAGTGTTAGAAAACATCTGAAGCTCAGGAAGTGTCTTAAGTGTCTGAAACACCTCTAGGGTTTGGGAGGATTAAGAAAACATTTACTCTCTAGCAATGGCATTTTCATTCTTTTCCTGTGCCATCTTGTGTTTTCAGAGGAGCAGGTCCAGACCTGGACCCAGACCTGGACCCAGACCTGGACCCAGACCTGGACCTGGAGCAGAGTCTGAGTCCTGTCTGTGGTTGGTGAGAGGTGAGACAGACACAGTCAGACAGGAGGAGACAACAGCTGTTAGATCTGATCACACATCCACTCTTTGTAACGGCCTTCAGCTTTATAACGAAAAAAAAAAAAACCCTGAGCTGACATGAGGAGATCTCACTGTTACAGGATGAAGCTAAACTAATGTACAGAGACATTTTTCTTAGAACGTTCAGAGTGAGCAGTATGAGGTCACATGCACTGATAAAAATTTTCTGGTAGATCTACTTAAGAAAATTAAGGCAACTTTTTGCATAATTTATTCATCGCTAAAGCAAGATAGCTTCATGTCGAAACCATTTATTTTTGGTTTTTCAAGAAAATCCAATGTCATTATGTCATTTGCATAAAGCATGAGTGGTTGCTGGTCTACACTGTTGGATGTAGCCCATCTACCCCATGTAGCATGGACAGCAGGTCCACTTCATGTAGTATAAGCAGCGGGTCTTGTCCACACTGTTTAGTGTAGGCAGCCAATCCACACCAGCATGAACAGCCAGCATAGACAGCTTGTGCCACCTGTGTGATCCATCCATGTACAGTAGGGTTTCATGTCCACTGTGTGCCCTCCTCACTCATGTTAACAAGGTATGGCTAGGAATTAAGTTCAGATTCTGGTTCTAGAAATGCCAAATAACAGTAAAGACAACAAGATCATCTCTTGCTGTGTGGATGAACTCAAAAAGTTGCCTCACATAACTGAAATTATTCATGTTACGAAAAAAAAAATCACCCTGTCTTGTTTTTCGTAACATTTTCTTTTTTTTTTTTTTTTTTTTTACTTCAATGCTAGATATATTTGTGTAAAGACACTAACTTGAACTTTTATTGTCGATTTCAGGTAATGATTAAGTCAAATTTACTTCTCCCAAGATGTATTTTTGTGTGTGTTAACCAAACAGAATCACAGCTTTAATAGATTCAATGTCAGAGTTGGTTTATCCACATTACAAAGGTGAAAAGCTAAGAAGAGCAGAATAAAGAAGCGCTTGAATATCTTTAAAACAAAAATGATTTGGTTTTACATTCAGCTCTTCTTTGATTCTTTCCAAAAATTAAAAAATAAAAAAGACTGAGAACAAGTGAAGCACCTCCACTTTTAAACAAACAAACCATATCTGAAACATGACTTTAGTCTATCTCTGTCCTCTAGGAGACTTTTAGATTACTGCAAGATTTCCTGATTCCTGTTAGTTTATTGATAAACTATTATTACATAAATTACACACATTATAAGTCAATAAAGTCTTTGGATATTTGAGGGTTTGAAGTTTGCTTTTGTGCTAAAATGAACTATTTTGCCTTTTTTTTCTTCTGCTCTTTAAGGAGATTTAAATGGTTTCGAAAGAGGTTGAAATTGATATTGATGCCTTTTGATAACCTACAGAAGTAAATCCTGAGTGGCTTTATTTCAGCTCAGTGAGGGCGTCAGCCGGCTTTTATCAACACTTTCAAAAGAAATTATTAATCATGTTTTATTTATTTATTTAAAATACACTGACCCAGAAAAACCAACAGTGAAGTAATTGGCTGAGAAAAAGTCCCTAACAATGCTACGAACAACATGTGATTTAAACAGTATTTCAACATGTCCTGGATCACAGAACAGAAAGTTTTCAGTCAGAGCTTCTACAGCCTGATGTATTTACAACCAGATTCTTTGGCTTTTTACTGAAAACATTTAAAGACACAGACACAAATCCTGCTGCAGCTGAACCTGCAGAAACTGTCCACGTTTCAAAAGACAGAGGAAAGACTAACACAACCAGCATTGAACAAAATAACTCCATTACACAAACTAAAGGGAGGCAAATCAAGTGTCTCCTAAAAAGTAAGGACATGTATTCTGCATGTAGACACAGAGAACAGATAAGTTAGAGACTGAGATTTCTACTCCACAGTGAGTAGTTACATTTCCATTACACCTAGAATTACCCAAAAATCTAAATATCACAATTAAAAAATGGAAATGGGAACAACAAAATTTCCAAAACCTCTTAATTTTGGATAAAAAGTTTTTATGCTCTCATGAAGTGGTTTTCATACATTCTTGATCTTGAAGTTTATCACAAAAGTGGACTTTAGCGTTCATATCTCAACACTCTCTGCCTGAAAAATCAGCAACAACAGTAACGCCCAACAAAATGATTGTTCAGCTCTTAAAATGTATGTGGTATCCATGGTTACCACCAGTTATAGCCCTCTTTCCTTCTTCCACATTCAGCAAATTGAATCTTGCCTGATGAGATTTACTCAAGTTGTGCGCATTGCAAGTCCTAATAAAAACCCTGACAAGACGCAAGTGTGCTTTATCAAAACTTCAGAAATATCACTTTGATTTTGTGAAAAGTGTCATGGAAACACAGCCAGACACACCTGACCATCAAAAAAAAAAAAAAAAAAAAACAAGATCAGTAAAGTTTCAAGATGTGTGTCCACTCACTTCAGGGTGTAAAAACAGTAAGTTTCTCACAGAAGCTTTAATATTTAGGTGTATAGAAGACAGTTTCCACCAGTGAAAGATACAAGAAATTAATAAATAGCTCTGATGAGATTTTTTAAGCTTATTACATAAAATGTCAAATCAAAAAAAAATAACTGTGGTATAAAATACTATCTCAGTTTTGACTTTTTCCTCTACATTTTGACTTTCTTTCAACATTTTGACCTCTCATCTCATTATTTTGACTTTTTCCACAAAATGTTGTCTCTTTTTCTCTTAGTTTTGGCTTTAATATACCAAAAATTTTAATTAGGTATTTCAAAATGTTGACATTTAATCTAAAAATTTTGACCTCTTTTTGTCTTTATTTGGACTAAATTATCACAAAACTTTGACTTTTGAATCAAATTCTGGCTTTTTTTCTTAAACATTAACCTTTGATATGTCATAGAGCTTTTCAACTCACTGAATAAAATTTTAAGACAAAAAACAAATAAATAATTACATAAAAAGTCAAAACTTCAGCTTTTAATCATTCATAAGTTTGGACTTTTTCCTCTTAATTCTGACTTTTCATCTCATGTTTCTAATATTTGCTCAAAATTTTGTCTCCTTTCACTATTTTTGGCATAAATATATCAAATCTTGACCTAAGTATTTCAAAATGTTGACTCTTTATATTGAAAAATGGCTTTTTTCTTAAAAAAAAAAAAGTTATTTCATGGAGCTTTTGAACTCACTGAACAAAATGTTAACACAATGAAACAAAATTTCTGATATAAAAAGTCAAACCTTCAACTTTTATCATTAAATTCTGACTTTTCATCTCATGTTTCAACTAATTGCCAAAAAATTTGTCCCCTTTCACTTAGTTTTGATTTTAATTTTTTGCAGACAAATTTTTAAAATGTTGACTTTTTATATGAAGAGTCTGACTCTTTTCTCTTTATTTCAACCTCATTATCACAAAACTTTGAATTTTTATTTTGAAATTTTGGATTTTTCCCTAAAAAATTAACTTTATGATCTCAAAATGTCATTTTTTTGTCTTTAAATTTAGACTTTTTATTTTAAAATTCTGGCTTTGTTTCTCCCATAAATTTGACACTATTTCTCTCAAAATTTTCAATTCATTTTTTTCAATACTTGACTTTTTATCTAAGACTTTTTACTGAATATGGGCAAAACAATAACAATTAACAAATCCAAGTCTTAATTTTGATGTTTTACTGGCAGGTCTTGGCTTTAACAGAGGTGAGCCTGTGTGTGTGTAAACACTGTAAACATGGATGTGTTAAATGTTGTCATTATTGTCATGCACAGAGAGTGTCTGGAGAGCTGATATCTTATTCATGACGTCATAATGATGAATAGTAACAGGTTGGTGTTGTGCTGAGAGGCTGTGATGTGTTTCATAGACTCTGAGTCTGTCTTACAGCGAAGTGTTGGACTTTAGGGAAACATGAGTCTGTGTGTTCCAGTGTCAGAGACACTCAGATCCTCTGGGCTCTGATTTGACTTTATATGATCTAACGGCACCAACACATCCAGAGTGCTGGAGGCCTTAATGAAATATAATCCTGGAATAAAAGAGTGTGGTCTTCTTTAATATTTTAAGAGCGACAAGTCCTCTGAAAGAGCGTAAAGGATGCAGCCTTCCCCTGAAAATAAAAAGCTCTTCAGCTGAAGCCGTGGCTGTCATAAAATCATGGCACTTTTATAGCCGGGGACAGAACTACATAAAAAAAGTCATTTGCAGATAATGAGAGCGATCGCTAAAATGCATTAGGGCAAATTATTCCGTCCTTGGCACAGCACAAGGCTTTCACTAAAGTGTGTTGATAAGCTGCTGTTTCAGCCGAGAGCCCGCGCACTAACAAGTGTTTCATCAGGCGTCTGCAAAGAACACTCCACATTAACCGCAAGGTATACAAATGGATGTGGAGAGAAAGCGGCTTTTGTTGAAGTCGAATGTCAAAATAAAGGAGCAGCTATAGACGGAGGGAAAATGTTGTCCTTCAGATCAATGGCGTCCTGGAGTGCAGGGGGCTGAAACATTCAGATGAGACGTGAGTGGCAGAGAGAGCAACACTTGAATAATATCTGTGGAGAGGATTCTGAAAAATGGAGCCCTGCTTCAGTAAACAGCCTTTTGGAGGTCACAACTTTAGAGCTGTTGAATTTTCTTTTCAGAGTGCAGCAGACTTCAATCTGCAGCTCAGCCAATAATCAAAGGGAGGTGAATTCAGAAGGCTGTCTCAACAACACTTCACAGGAAGTTTCTTTACTCTCCAAAGATTTAAGACATGTCTGTGTCTGGGAATCATCTCTGTACGGCTCTTAATGTTTCCAATACTGACCCAAACCGTTACAACAGGTGGTCAGGAACCTTTAAACTACTGTTGATGTGAAGACTTGAACTTTTGGTCTGGAGGAGCGAGCGTGGTTATGAGAGGTCGAGCAGGGATAGAGGGATTAATATTCAAGAGGGGGAGATTTTTCTTTTACTCCTCAGCTTTAGGAACGAGTCTGAATTCACAAAGTATGTGAGTTTAAGTGGGAATATTCAGGCTCAAATACAGTCACTATGTAAAATTCAAAAATCCCTTAAGGAGCACGTTTCTTTTCTGAGTTATGGTGCAGATTTCAGATACAAGTTAGAGTTGGAAATATTAATAGTGGAGCATATAGGAAGAAGTGTTAAATAATTTCAGAAAACTCGACAATCAAGTGTAGAATTCTTGTAGGAATGAGTCGTGATATTTGAATATTGGATTCACAGTTTAATGGCAAAGGATGGAAAAGCTCATGGGACAGTTATCACATCTTTAAAATGTATGTTCTGTAATGTTTTCACCAGACTCTGGTTTTTTATGTGGTACATCCACAAGACAGTGGTTACAGGGAGCGTAAAATAGTCGATGACAAAAACCTTCCATAAAGTTAAAATAAGATTCATAATAGAAGAAAACACAAGTGTTAATTTGTGGTAAAACAAGCAGACACAGCCTGTTTATTAAATCTAAAGAAATATTATTACAAAGTCAGTTGATGACATATCTTAGTTTCATTTCTTCTATGTACTCAGTAGTTATCAACGTTTTTAATCACATTAAATTTGTGTATTTCAAGTAGGACAAGTTAACTGAACCTCTAAAAATGTCTACTCCTCAATAAAAAGCTCAGTGTGTGTCATGGTCTACTGAAACAAGATCGCATACACAGACTCAGAGAAACTTCAGAACTCAATGTGAAAGAGATTCACTGTCACGTCCGTCCGTCAATTCAAGCATAGCACGATAAATTCATGTTGACAGAGACAGTTTGATAAAGAGAAGAGTGGACGACCAAGAACATCTGAGGAAAACATCAACCAGCCTTTCAGCTTCTCCTGTAACCTCAGCTCTATCACATTAGTTAAAAAACGTCAATATCTCCTCCTCATTTAGAAACAGTTTTGATGTGTCTAACAATAACTTAACATAACAGTTTGTCTTTTTGCTTCAGTAATGAATGCTTGAGATCGTAAAGAGACTTTATAGAGGCCCTGCATGAACTAAAGTGAGTTTAACCCTATGGTGCTTGAAATATAAGAGCCTGAGTCAAGATTTGTTTTCTTTACGTGTATACATTCCTCATAGGGAAGTTGTTGGGTTTTTTTTTCAAATATCTGATTTTGTCATTAAGCTGCAGACATGTCATTTTCAGTGGACTTTACATGTCTTGAGCATTCAAACTCAAACTGTCCGAACTTCATGTAAACATGAATATATTCGTCTTTTTGTTAACTCCATGAATTGATATGAGCCACATTACAAGACCAGTCCAGAAAAATGTCCTGTATTAAGTTATTCAAAAACAAAAATAGTGTCTTAATTGCTTGTAATAAGGAAAAAACTCTAAAAATGGAATAAGAAAAAAAAAATCTTAAATCAAGACATTAATCTAATTTTTTGAGAAACTTGATGAACATTTTTTTCTTATCCCATTGTCAGATTTTTTCCCCCATTACAAGCAATTCAGACATCATTTTTGTTTGTCATCCTTTATGTCAATGGACACATGGTTACTCATAAAAACAAAATGTTCAAAAATAATAGAATAATACTTTACTAAGGGGTTAATGCACAGGTTGCAGGGGTTTATACCTCTGGGGTTCTTTTGGAATAGGATTGACAGGAAACACCAGCAGGGGTCCACAGTTGTGGCTTGTTAGAGCCTGATATGTAACGATAACCCAAACTGTTACATCAACTTGAATTGTGATTAAAAAAATGTAACAAAACAGCATCTGAAAGGATATTCATTTTTATGCACTCAATAATTTGTGCTACTTATGACTGCCTTGTATCTTTTTGCCCCTTTTGGATCATATTCTTGCTACTTTTGAACAATTTTCCAAGTTCTCCCCAAATTTTCAACCCAGTTTGCCAATTCTTGCTGTCTTTTGGCCATTTTTGCCACCTCAAACTCATTTTTGATGCCACTTCTTGCTGTTTTTGCCACTTTTCCTCATCTAAATCGTTCCACTGTCAAAGGTAGTTTTCAACAGTTTGTCTCTTTGGTTGAACAGGGTTGAGTAACTCTGCTGACGAGTAGGGCTGAATAATTTGCAAAAATAATCTAATTGTGATTATTTTTCCCTATATTGCAATTGTGATTTATAGTGTAATTATTTTTAGGTTCACCATCATGTTGTTATCTATTGCTGTATTAAAAGAGATAATGCTTTTATGCCAGATAATGGTGGGATAACGAAAATGAAAACCTAAAATTCAGTATCTTAGAGAGTGAGATTATACATACATATACATATTTACATAGGATCAATAAAAAAGGAGATTTGAAACAGAAATGTTTTGTTACTTTCTGACCATTCTTCAAGTTTTCATCCCAATTTTTGCTACCTTATGACAATTTTCCAAGTTTTTCCCTATTTTCTTGCCAATTTTTGTCACGTTATGTCCATTTTAGACACTTTCCCCTCTTTGCAATAATTTGTTCAATTTTTGCAACTTACTATATTACAAGTAATTGCCCAACATGCTCACCATTTTTTTTTCTGCTGTATGACCATTGTTCCACCTTAGAAGGAACCCTGGCTCCCAGAACTACATTTTCCTAAATGATCAGTGTTTTTACCAGCTACATAAGAACGATAATAAAATCTCTCAAAATATCTTAGTTTGTATAAAATTAGAAAAAATATTTTCACCTGTAGGCCGCCATTGTTGTTTACGCAGCAATAACGTCTGGGTAGTGACGTCATATGGTTGCACCGGGCTGGATCTCATACAGGATCATATAAGTCCTGGAGCGGACTTCAGTGGTTTCCAGAGGAAGTTTTGTGGGTTTGTGTTGGAAAATAGTCGGCACAGCATTTGGCTTTAGTCTCCGTTTATAATGACCCACACCTGTCAGCTCTTTCATCAGCATGGGCCGGCTAAATGCAGCAAATGCTTCTGGGGAGAAGTGGCCAGAACATAGCCGCCGGTCTATGGGAAGTTGTTTACGCCCACAAGCCATTTCCCACAACTTCCTTCTTTTCTTCAGAAAACCCTTCGACACGTCTGATTGTAGTCAGAGGAACAAAGGAAACCTGACTTTTCACGTGGGTTTTCGTCGGTGTACACCGTAATAATACAAAAAAAGGGAGGAGTTTGGAGCACTGAATGCCGCTGATCATCACTCCTTTGGGCCAAATCCAGATGCTCGGCACCAAGCAACCAATCTACATCATCAACCCAAAGGATAGAAACTGTTTTAAACTGTATTTTTTTTAAAGGAAAACCAATTTGTTCTGTCTTTTAACAACAAATTCTAGTTTGAGACAAACATTTAAGCATATTCATGCCTATTAGTCCTTACAGTCGGGGTTCCTTTTAAACCTTTTTGATTGCAATTTTTTTTTGCAAAGGTTATTTCCAACAGTTTGTCTCTTTGGTTGAGTAACACTGGTGTAGAGCAGAAAACATCTGCTGCAAAAACATTATATGTGATATTCTGACATGTTTCAGATTAAAGACATATTGCACCATCTGTGATTACAATATTGCAACAGGTCATGGTTGCAAGATTTAATCTAATTTGTCATTAACTGCCCAGCCCTCCAAAACTCCAACACATAATTCTATTTGCGGCCTCTAAGAATATGATTGTTAAAAGGACTGTGAGGACTTTCTTAGTGATGTAGAAAAAGTCTCATCCCTGGATAGTCAACAAATCATACCCCACAACTTCAAATGAGATGATGTCAGTGCTACAATAGGTGATTACCAATGTTCTGTGTGTAACCAATCAGATGGTGCTGTGGGTGGGACAATGTCACAGATAGAGAAGTGACTGCAGACTGAGGCATGAGAGCCTAAATGAACCAGTTTTACATGGATCTCTTATTGGTCGATAATTGATTGGGGCTGATGTCAATATGCCAATATCTGCGCCAGTTATTGGCCCAGGCTGATTATCAGTTAATCTTTAAAGCAGTCGCCACTGTGCACCAAGGGCCTAAGTGCAAACTTTGTGAGGTAAAACAAGAATATCTGGACCAAATCCATATGTACAACTTTAGAAAGTCATTTATTGGATCTCTTTTTTCTTATGTCTGCAGGAAGACTCTTAGAATAATTGGTGAATATTCCTAAATGTGTAGTCAAAATCTTCACAGTGCAGAGAAAAAATGAAACTGTCTCTTTGGGTAAATGTCTTCTCTTGCAACAAGCCGTCTGCATTCTTAAATCACTAAAGTTAAAGTTCGTCTTCCTCCTTTCCTCCACATTTTTACTACTCCTCAGTATATTTAACTCCGTCCAATAGCGCAGCAGTTCAGACCAACCGCTGCAGTAGAAACTGGAGGTCATGTTAAAGAAAACGGCACAATAAAATGAGCGATGCCAAAAGCTACAAACAAACATGTTGATTTGGCAGCAGAAAGCTACAGGAAGAGCTGAACGTATTAAAGCAGAGCGTTCAGTTTCTGCTCTGAAGAAGCTACTCTGACATTTCACTGATATTGGAGTTTTTAAGGGAATTAAGCTGGAATATATTTCCAGCAGCAGCAGAGACAACATTTTGGCCTGTGCATTTATTCATTTTTGAAGGAAGCATAAATCTGCAGCCACACAGAGCTTGCTGGGATTTTCTCTGCTGTGATCTGCTGCTGAATTCAAATCAAATAGTTTGAACCTCACCCAGCTCAGCTGTTACCACAACGTGCAAATATAATAAATTCAGGATTTACTGGCAGGCTTCATATTTCTCCGTATGCGGCCCTGCTCATTTATTGGGATTATCTACATTCCAGCAGAGATAAGAAGCAGCAGCACAATGAGGTTCATGCTCTTGTTAAAGGCCTTTAAATGAAGAATATATAATAAGCTGCTGCTAATTTGATTTTGGGCTTGATCCTTGAATAATAACCTCTGAAGTATAAAAATAACACACTCTAATTGTTATTTTACTGCCAAAATAAGGACATCAAAACGCGATCAGACAAACAGTATTGACGGTGGAGCTGGTGGAGCTGGTGGAGCTGGTGGAGGCAGCCTTTGAATTCTCCCCCACAGTAAAGAGTGTATCTGTGCGTGCATCCTGCTGCTGGAGAAGCTTCAGCTTTGTTGGAGTCCTGCTCTCTATGCCATGACTTCGACTCGCTTTATGGAATGTGTCCCTGCTGGGTTTTCATTTCCTCTGTCTGAAAGAGGGAATGCAATCACAGTACTGATGCTAAAATCATTACCTAATGACTGCAGCCTTTGTGTGCGACTTCTTCCATGCTGCGTTCACTCTTCAAGCACACATTGCATTTTATCGTCTGGAGAAAAGCTTTTCCAAAGTTTGTTTGAAGAGTGGCTGCCGGGCCAATTGAATCAGAGGTGCTCAGGCTGATCAATGGCTGAATTACACCAGGACCACAAATATTGACTTCTCTTTCATGTGCTCTTTTTTTTATCTGCAGATCGTGTTTGGGTGACGTTCAGACAGCTTCTTCTGTTTTATGGGCTTTTAATAGACGTATCAGTATCAGTGTGAGAGTTTTACATGTGAACTGTTCTCCAGAAAAGAAATGTCTGCATCATGTGCTTCTCTTTGGATGTGGTCACAAACTTAAAGCCACAACATGGAAACAACAAGCACTCTTAGTGAGGAAAAAAAAAAAGAAGCTGCATACTGCGCTTAAAACGACAAGTAAGCCAAAGAAAATAACACAAAGTCCTGGAAATGTTTACACTTACTCTTGTCTGACAAGCAGGATGGGGTCAAATTAAATGCACTCAGTCATTTACTGCAGTTTTATGACTGTCAGAAATGTTGTAAAGACTAATATTTTGATTATTCTGACACCACATCTGTGTAAGGTTAATACAGCAGAGTGTGTACACTCTCAGCATCATCTGCAGCTCATGTAGCAGAGCCATCAAACCTCAACGTGGTCTGCACGGTAAGATGAATACGCCTGGACAAAGTACATGTCACAATACAAGATTTTTGGCTGATATTTTACAGCTTATTTATTCATTTACCAATACTGATATTTTTTTCCTCACACCTAATTGTGGAGATGATCAACTCTCTTCCCTATTGGAATTAGTGTATATTAACCCTCTGATGCATGAATTATGAAAGTCAGTGTCTGGATTTTTCCCTTGAGTGTTTTTATTTGTCTTAAGACATGAAGAAAAGTTTTCCATTTTTTTCCCTCAAATATTTGTAACTGAGCATTCAACATAAAACAGTGTGGACTTACTGTAAATATAACGCAAGCTTTTTCACCCCCAAATGTTTGTCTATAACTTTTGTAAAAAAATATATAAAGAAGAACAAAAATATCCTGACACACGCTAATATGAATTTCCACTACATGAACCATTGAATTTAGGAGGAAATAACTTTTAAATATGTGTCCACTGTAGTGACCACGATGCACCACAGGGTTAATATGGTACATACTCTTAATACATTTAAACTAATTTTCTGTGCGTAATAATCAAAAATACTGAATGACTCAATGCTCTCCCTGGGTCAATCATAACAATACCCACAACCAGGGACAATTTAACAATTGACTGAGTGAGGAAACATAACCTCTGCTCCAGTACTGTGCTACATCATACCATCTACAGCTGTGGTTCCCAACTTTTTCTAACTCAGGGCCCAGTTTTGAGTCTCTGACCCAATAAGCATGGAGGATATAAAAAGCCTTATAAGAACCCCAATTGTAAACAATGACCAAAATGTAACACTGGTCAATAATGTACCAGATTCTGAGCCCAAAATATGATTAGTTGTTGTGTTTTGGGTCATGTTACCTATTGGACACTAACATGCCTTCTTAGCAGACATTTTTACATGTGAAGATCTGAGCATTTTCAATCTTCTAACCGAGTTTGAAATGGAGTTTTGACATTTAAAACATTATTCTGCATTTGTACCTTTACTTATTTATTTTTAGCTTCTATCTTCATCTAATTACACTCCACTTAAATTATACTATTTTGGAAATGATTTGGCGGCCCACTTGCAATACTTTTACGGCCCACCAGGGGGCCGCAGCCCACAGGTTGGGAATCATTGGTCTACAGTAATACTGGTATTAACTTTTTAATGATTAAAAATGTGCCATTATGCAATATATACAGGATGCAAAGATTATAATATTGGAGATGGTTTGGACTCAAAGTGTCAGGTGACCAGCAGCAGTAAAATGTGTTCCTTAAAGAGTGTTTAACACCTGTTGCCTGAACATTTGGTTCAGGATGAAACAATAAGTCAAAAATGATTAAATTATTATAAAACCACACAGACAAAGTGTACTGAAGAACACCAAACAAGGCAAGGTAAACGTCTTACACACGACTGTTTGGTGTTAGCCAGAAAATAATGCTGTTACTTTATCAGACTGTCCTGTAGAGCATCATCAGGTACAGGATGTCAGAGTAGTTTTGTAACCTCTCTGTGCGGTTAAAATCTAAGCTCTGGTGTCTGGTACAGTCTGCCATGAAGGTGATGGGGGGACTGAATAACTCTCCCTCCAGACCATCTATGAGCAGTCTGTGCTCAGACAGACTCAGAGAGTTTAGCTGGACCTGTCACACGTCCTGTACCCTGAGTATGAGCTTCTTCCTTCTGGCACAGGGGTTCAGAGTCCCCAACTGCAAATTAAACTGTTTTAAAAACTCCTTTTAACCCACCTCGATCAAACTACTGAATGGCTCTAATCACTAAAGAGCTGACGTCTTTTTTTCGGCTAGGGGCTGAAAAGAAGTCCTCGTGTTTTTATCTTCTGACTTTAAATATCAACTTCATGTAATGAGGGGAACTGTATGTGTATAAGAGTGCAGATAACTATATAGATGTATTTATTTATTTATTTAAAGGCAGTACTGTGTCAACACAGAGTCAACAACAAATTTCCCTGAAGGTACAAAAAGTTTATTGTACTGAAACATGTTTTTGGTAATATATAGAGGTGAAATCAAAAGTGGTCAACAACGGTCAGTTGACCCTAGAGGATTAATGAAGGTGCCTGTGTGATATTTGGCACATGGCTTAAAATTACAACTGACTGTTTTATTTTAAGGGTTTGCTCCTAATAAAAAAGGAAAGAAACTAAAACAGACACTGTGCTATATGTATCTAGTAATGCCATTCTGGTTTGACTGTATGCATCAAAGCATCATCTCAAGGATAAGGTGAAATATGTACTTTATTGTGATACAGCCTCAAAATATTGGGATATTCACCCAGACCTACTCTGTTCATAAGGAACATGTTGCACTGTGCAGGTCTTCTTCACACCAGGGACACGGTGCAGAGGGTGAGCATTTAATCAAATAAGCAGCAGTCTGTTATATTTGATATGAAGGTGTAACCGATAGTTCAATTTTAAGCCAGAATCAGCCAATACCTATAACGTGCCGATAATATCGTGTAGCCCTATTGTCAGCTAAATCTGGCGTCTCAGGGTAACACTTGTCACATTCATGAAAAAAAGTTCCAATTTTATCTCAAATATTCACAATAAGTTTTGTTTTCTGATCCACAATCTGCTAATGTGGCATTATCAAATAAATCTCTATGAGTGCAGAGCTCAAGCTGAAGAAAAACAACACTTCACTTTTTAAAACTGAAGGACAAAGACCCACAGTCTGAGATATTAATAACAAAAGAAAAATATTCCTGGATGAACAAAAAAATATTCAGAGAATTACTGACGATGGTGTAAATGTTATTTTGAAAATCAAGCAGTGTGATACTGAAAAAGCACGAGAGTTACAACCAATAATTATCTCTGACGCTGAAACCCTGGGTTGTAATTTTTTGATAACTGTCTACGTTTTTGTTTTTTTAATCCACGACTGAGGATGTTTATTTTATCATGATGGAGATGATGAAATATTTACACTCAAGAAGCTGAAACCAGGACATTTTGTCTGTTTTACTTATGAATCCACAAAAAGTAGATGAAGATTTCATAATATTTGTCCACTTCTGGTATGAATCAGTTCATCTTCCACAGCAGCTCCTTCCCTCCTGTCTGTAGCAGCAGCTTCAGCCTCAGTCTCTGCAGCACATTCGTATGCTGGCCGTGTTTTCATGACATCTTCATGTCCTTCCGGAAACAAAGCTCCGTGATGTTGACAGTATGGAGGATCATTAAATTTGCCTGCTGCTCCTCTTGGAGCGTAAATCAAGCCAATCCATCTCTCTCTGACCCGGCTCCCTGGTGGCTGACTTACAACCATGCCAACGCAGCACTGGCTGAGGAATGAGCATGGGTAAGCATGCACGGGCTGTCCTTAAGCTGAGCCGTCTGACGGCATAAACAGGCCTCTGCCTTCTCCTGAGAGCAATAGGGATCAACCGGGCTTAATGGGCATGACCTGTGAGGGCCCAGACAGGGCAAAACATGCTACACAACACAACTGTCTCCAGGAACGCCGCACTATCGAACACACGGAAACTAGCACACATCACATCGCCCACAGGCCCGGAACAGGACCTAGATGCACTCCGCTGAGGATACCCGGCAGACTAAGGCCTTATGAATAATTCTGATCATCCTCTCTCTTTTTCCTGCCTGACTTAAGACAGCAAGGCCTCCAAGAGACAAATTAGACTTCTCGGAATTTAGATTGTCACTGTCTGAAAAACAGAAAAAACGCCCATTAGTCTTTCAAGACGTGTAAAAATATGTAACCGTGTCTTTGGCACCATGCAGGGCGGAATTACAGGCAAAGAAATGACAAGACATTTGCTCCATTTTAATTTCCTCAATTGCTTTATGGCCATACATAAATGCTAAAATTGGTTGGAAACATATGCTCTCCTCGCTCTGTTTACTCCCTTCATTTAGTGTGACTGAATCACTTTATTAGTGATTGTGCCCCCAAAAGCTGCAGGAACGCACAGCATCACACCTCATCATGTCATTTACCCATATAGTAGGAATGAGAATATGCAAATAGTGTTGCAGCAGCAAATATGCCCCAGGCTGCTTGTCCAATGACACAAATCATCAATTAAGATCTCAGCGGGGATCAGGGGATAAACTAAATTGGCATTATTTCTATCCAACAAACTGGAGATGCAGTGTGGGGAGTGTTACCGCGAAGAGCAAACACAGCTGAATGTGATTGGTGGTACAGTTCCACTCTCAGTTTGTGTCTTTGGAAATGTACTCCCGCCTGAATTTTCCACTTTGAGACAGACAAAAGACGAACAAAGGTTTGTGTTGAAAGTAACAGAGCTTCTTTAGGTCTTCAGGCAGCGACTCGCAGCAGCAGCGACAACAGTGTCTTTCAGAGCATTTACTCGCACAGTTTAGCTCCTCGTGGGGGTTTACGCTCCACACTCTGCACCTGCCCGATGTGTCTGACGGAGAGAGCTAAAGTGGTCTAAATCGCCATTGTGATTTCTCAGGGAAGCAGATGATTAGTAAACAAATGGTTCAGGCATATTTAATTCAGCTAATGTACTCCCAGTGCTCTGTGCAGTCTGCGCTCTGACGGGCCTTTTCCACCACAAAATCACCAATCAGGAGTTAGTCCGGGAACTTCTCATCTCCTTTTCTTTTTTTCCAGTCTGTTCAGTGTGTCTGAGTGAGCAGTGGGTTTGAATTTGAGATGTGAGGGGCAGATATCAAAGCTGTGAGTACACAGAGTCAACATGGTTTAACTCACTACAACCAAAACAGGAGAATTCACGGCCACCACAAGCTTTTCAAACACGCTCCTGTGTCTCAGACGTGCACGGCCCTGCCTGTCAAACATCACCTGTGAGTGAAAGAGTTATTGGAGCAAGAGTGGAATAAAGTGGTCATGTGAAATAGAGAGCGGTGAGTGGCACACAAAGAAGGCCAGTGTTCAGTCAGAGAGGTCTGAGGCAGGGAGGGCTGAGAGTAAACACAAGACCTCACTGACATGCAGGTACTTTCACTCCAAGGGAATACACTCAATACAACAACAATAAAGAATTTTAAAAGAAACAGCTTTAAAAAAAATGATGTGCCTCCTACCTTTAAAAAATTACCTGCTTATTTTATTTAGACTTACATAAAACACAACTAAAAATAAGGAGCAGATTATAAATTACAATAAATGCAACATTTCCAACTGCAAGTGACATTTATTTTCTTCTCCATCTGAAATGAGTATCGCTTTATTTTTCACAAAAACAACACTAAGAAACCAAATTATCAAGAGCAAACATCAAAATACATCTGACTCCGCTTCAATGTGATATCAAGTTGTTTTGACGCGAACACTTCTTCACCGAGATTTTTACGCATCGACTTGGCGCTTCAAAAATAAAGCCTCCCCCATCTTTAACGCACACCCTGATCAAATTAACACGAGAAATAGAAAGCTGCTATGAAAAGACAACACAGACAAGTGTGTTTTCAGCACATCGGAGTATCCGCAGAGGATAAAGCCAGCGCTAGGACGCGTCTCTCCGGCGCTGGAGACATCAGCTTCCCGCTACGCGCACAATCCGTCCTCCTCACACCCTCGCTGTCTTACTATTCTCTCAAATAACAAGCATTTGCGCCAAAGCATCCACGGATAAATACAGAATAAACTCTCAACACGTGCATCAGAAACATTACCGACACATTTTTTTTAAATATCCAAACGCTGCATCAAGCTAAAGGGTGAAAAAAAAAATCCACTGGTCTTTCAGTCCAGCACAAAAATGCATCTCCTCTGCTGTCCCTCTCTCTTTTTTCTCCCCCACCTCCTCTCCCCCCTCCCTCGCTCTATCTCTCCCTCCCTCACTCTCCCTCTCTTTCCCTCCCTCTCTCCCTCTCTCCCTCTCTCTCTCTCCCTCTCTCTCTCCCTCACTGTGGCCTGGCTGCCTGTCTGCCTGTATGAATAATGTCCTGCCTTTTGTAATGAAGGGGGGGTAAAGGGGAAAAAAGGACGCTGAAGTGGTGAAGCCCTGCTCCCATGCACTGACATTGAAAATGAATGACAGCTTACCTGCATGCCAATCTTCATCAGACTGACACTGGGCTGACAGCACAGCCTATACTCCTCCACACAGCCGCTGACGTCAGCCATGCCAAGCCCCTCCCACCTCCATCTCCATCTCCGCTCCCCGTTTTCCCAACACCGGGCTGCTGATGCCTTCCAGTGTCCGTGGGAAATACGGCAATCGAGGGAAGGGATCCCCGTGAAGACTTGAGCGTGGATGGAGCCAGGCTGCGTGTTCAGGCTGCAGACTGCTGCACAGCTCTGACCTCCAACAATGAATGCACCATCTCTTAGTTCACACTCTGCATACTTCACTCAATGCTTTACCCAACACACTTTGCACCCTCTATTGTACAGCTTTCTTTTGTTTTACTGCTATGAAAAACTCACTGAAACTATTTTTGCTGCATTGACTGTCCTGTATTTTGAAACCATCATCATGTACATGTTCTTCAGCTAAATTGAACTTATCCTGGATGTAATTCTACTTATCTTAAATCACTTTTTTGACAGTTATAATTCAGTCATTCAACAGGACTGTCATCAAAATGTGTCTCCAGGTTGCTGTGAATTAGAGTAAATAAATTCTACCATGCCATCTTTATTGATAAGCCTTTAAATAAAAGTGAGGTGAAGTGAAGTGAGAGCATCGCTGATTAACTCCAGGTTTTGTCTTCATGTTGCAGCAAGTTTGGAAAAAGGCCTCCCTGTTTTAATCCTTTTTTTAGCGCATGTGCATCAGCATGGCATCATATTCTAGTGGAAATGTGGAATTATGTCACCAAGAATGTGCAACTACGGTGGCCCTGAAGTGTGAACTACAACAGCAAAAAAATAGTAAATGCAACAGTTAAAAACAAGCTACAGCATGTTAAAGAAACATGATAGCAAATAAAGCAACAGCAAATTTAAAAAACATGACAGAAAATAACTAAACGCAGCAGCAAATACCTTAATACAACAGCAAATCAAAAAATAACAGCAAATAACTTTACACAAGAAAAAAATTAATAAATATTACCCTCATTGAAATGTTGTGATACGTCCTCAACATATCCAGTGCTGTGTCGTATGTCATACAGACTATGTATTTCCTGTCTTTGGAGTGTGCCCTTTTCTCACAGTTGCTTAATACTGAATATGCTATAAAGGAATATTTTGATTCAGGGATGACCTGAGCCAACATATTCTTTGATAGTGGCAACTATGTTTGTGTCACCGGTACTGCTTGTGTTTAAAAATGGAGCTAAAGGCAGAATAACCTCTTGGCCAAATAATGAACAGTGCCTTGTCCAATCAAGTCCTCCCTCCTGTCCAGTCTGTGATGACTTATGGCAACCACCAGTACCAACCTCTTCTAATAGCTTCAGCTCATTGTCTTTAGTCATTTACTGTTGAGGATGGCTATTTACTGTTGTGTTTACGTATTTACTGCTGTGTTTTCTAATTTGCTGTTGTGTTTACTTATTGTAGTAGTGGTTTGTACTTCAGGGCCACCATACACATCACCTAACAGAGTACACAGAAACAGAGCCTTAATTTATGAAGTCAAAAAGCAAAAATTCAGCCAAACGTTTTCTTTTACTGTATCATATACATTGAATAACAGCTATTTTGTGAGACTGGAGAAAACTTTGACTTTAACTGTAAAAAAAAATGCTACAACAGTAATTGTCAACTGTGAAAACATAAATATGCATCCATTCTAGGAGGAATTACTGTAAAATTAAAAATGTCTGAAAACCTTAAATTTTGTTGTATTATTCTGGCAAAACTGCAATCAAATGGGGTTGTGCAGATTGTAGTTTATAGAATAAAACTGTCAATTGTGATGCAACACAAACCATGATTGTTACAGGGGCAGGGTGTTAGAAATATGGTGCACTGTAAAACTAAGGGAACAAATCACGTGACATTTATGGCAGCATTCAAATAATTTAAAGTTTGCATATAACCTGTCATGCTTTTTCATATTTTACATATATCACGCACAAATATTTGCGAGATAAGTGCTTTAAAAAGTGCAAATAGGCTTTGAAATCAGTTGTGTGGACTCTTTTTATTAAGACCCACTCACATCATTTCACATGGATCAGTGCCTCTAAACTGATTTCAATGATAGTCTGTACAGATTATGCATGAACACAGTACCACATGGACACGGTCATAAGAATTACTTAAGGTGACATGATTGTGGACAGACACTTTTAGGAATTGCACACCTGCAAGCACCAAAACGCGCGTGCCTGTGAGTGGGGGCTCGCGCAAGCCCCCTGTCGGTTCACAGTGATGGTTGCATCCTTCAGAGTTAAAGGCAAAACAATAAGAAACAGACTATGATTTGGAGGTTTTCATACTGTGGTCGTGCCTTTGCCAGAAAGTTCGCACATTTATTTATTTATTTATTTATTTATTTTTTACAGTATTTTATTTTATTTTTTTGTTTGTTTGTTCTTTTTTTATTTTTTTTTAAACCTTCTAGAGCCTCGTGCGCCATCAATGAATCATTACTATGCTCAAATCAATGTAATACACATTAAATTAAATTAAAACAACACAGAATCGTTGTGGTGTATCAACCACAGACATGAAAAAGAGCATTAAAAAGTGTTAACACCGTAAAAAGAAAAACTTCATGAAAAATTTCATCGGCTTTCTTTTTTTTTTTTTTTTTTTTTTTGTGGCGCAGTCTGAAACAGAAAAAGCCAGCAGAGTGAAATAAAACAATCCCGACACGTTTATTATCTCATTGTAAGCATGCGAATTATGAAAACACTCAGTGAAGTGCTTTAGCGTGTCTTTCAGTAACAACGCACCCTATTGGTTAATTGTAAAATCTTGTCCAATCAAAACGTACGAGGCTGTAACCAGGAAGTAGAAGACGCTTCGCAACATCCGTTTGATGAGTACCGTCGTGAACGAAAACTAGCGGGTTAACGTTCAACAATAATGTGTTTTGATGATATAAAAATGCGTGTTAAAGCTCTTTACCGTGAGTTCGCTGTGTAGCTGAACACGTGACAGCAGCTGTGTGTTTACAGGCTTCAGTTACCGTTAGTTACAGTTATCTACAGTTCAAAGCACCAACCTGCTGCTGTCGTTTTCAGCCAGGATCTAAGGAAAACGATGTTATTTGTGAATCAGTGTTCGTAGCAGGTTGTGGATTCATATTTTCTGACTGGTGAGTGAAACTAAGAGAGCTCTGACCAACATGGGTAACACGGTGCTGGAGGTGGGGACGGGCATCGTGGTCATCGTGGTGGTGTGGATCACTGCTGCAGTGTTTGGGATGATGCTGCTCAGAGCATCAGGATCAGCCAAGTGAGTCACCCAAAACTGGATATGGTTATACTTTACGTTATAATTCAAAAAATATGTGTGTATGTCGAGGATCAGTGGCGTAGCAAAGCTGTTTAAGGGGCAGGGGCAACCAAAAGGGGGGCACCTGGAATATGTGGCAGGCAAAAACAAAGAGACGATTTTCATTAAGATCTACCTCAAGCAACATTACAGACCGTGTCCACACATAGCTGGGTAACTGGGAAATTGCATATATTTTTATTCTTTTTGGCCTATCATCCACACAAAACCACAGTTTTAGGTCAGTAAAAGGGATCTTTTGTGAAAACTTGGGCCAAAGTAAAGATTTTGGAAAACTCTGGCTTCCTTGTGTTGTACATACGCCAATGACCAGAGTTTTAGGATCTCAAATGTCACAGCTTGCTGGAAAAAAAAAAAAACAAAAAAAAAACATGGATGTCATCATGACGTTATGTAAAGCTTTACTTTTGCATGTGTGTTAGTTTTAACACTATTGCAAACACTTCTTACTGCTTGTTTCCTCAAGTGCATCTTATTACTTCTGGTTAGGAGTTAAACTCCTATATATTCAGACAAAAGATCAAGGTGCCATGTTTAAATCTGCCACCTATGGATCTGGCTGCTTAGAGCTGCACTTTTTGACAGATTTCATCGATTTTGTGTGGACGATTACTTTTTTGTAAACAATCAGGTGTGGACGAAAGTATTTCTACAAAATGAATGAGTGGGGCTATTCTTTTTTGAAAATACCTGGCTACATGTGTACAAGGCCTCAGAGAGTATTTGGGAAGATGTTGAGTTTTCTGTGTCTTTTCAGTATCATAGCTGAGACAAATGTTAAAGGAAAAAGAACAAGTTAGTGAAATGATAGTAATGCACATTATAAGTGTTCACATTATTGGGGCCTGAGCATCTAAGATGTAAGGACCCTATTGTACTCACTCACAAGTTTTCACTATTTAAATCCATCCTGAATCCCTAATTTGATTACTGAAAATTCCTTTTTTTTTCTTTTTTTTAAATGACTTTTTCCAAGTTTAAAATTTGTTTAAAATGTATTGTTTTCAAATATTGACAGGCAAACTTTGGCTCAATAAAGCTCTAATAAGCCCAGTAGTTCCCAGATGATTTTGAGTTCACATATTCAGCCCCCCATGAATGTAAACAAATAGTAAACTTTTAAAAAAAAAAGTGATGGAATGTGGACAGGAAGTAAGATATTTTGAACTGCACACATTTTTAATGTTTCAAAGGGTCACTTTAAGACTTTCTATTCAGAAAGATAACTTCTGAACCTCTTGATTCAAGGTTTACAGGAAGCAGAGACCTTAGTGATTAAAAACTCATAACCATGTATAAATAAGGTTGAGTTGCATCCTCCTAACGCTGGTAGTTTCACCTTGGCGAGTCTTTATCCCAGTCTTTATCCCATGCTCTAAACTGACCAAAAAGCACTGTGCATGACGAGGGTCCAGACCTGAACACTGTTGTGTAAATGTCTGTGCAGTGAGCTCTGATCACTGCCATAGTGCTCCCTGGTGGTAGCAGTAAATGTCATGCTGCTGCTACAGGAGCTTTATCCCCAAGACTGTTGGACATTTTAGAATTATTTTGTCAAGTATAATTGAGATGTTGCTTAGGTTCAACATAACAACTGTTTCCAAGGCCTATTAAATCCTGCTTGCAACTTTTATTGTAATTTATTGAAGTATTGTATTGTTTTACACTTATTAGGAAATGGCTTCCAAGATTTTAATACTACAAAACTCTAACAAAACAAGGGGTTAGATTCTGTGTTACACCACAGTTTATTGATCCATGCTTCTGTAGTACATGATCAAAAGGAGAGGAACAGACATCCATTGCATAACCACATGCATTTATGAAACTAGTTCAGATTTTAGAAGCAGTTTGATGAAGCTAAAACATCCCTTTTCTGATTATTTAATGTTGACGTTAATTGTCAAAAAATGTCACTTAAAGTCTGCAGCTACCTTGTGACTTATGGTACTTGAGTGTTTTGTAGTACATTATCCTCAGATAAGTGCATTAATGGAGATCCTGTTTGTGTGTGTGTGTTTCAGGTTAGGAGTTATCCCAGTGTTCCTCCTGGCTCTAACCATCACCCTGGTCCTGGTGTTTTTCCCTCGCAGTCCAGAGACAGAGGTCCCCTTCAAAGAGATAGAGGTGAGTTCTCTGCACTGGTCTAACACCTGAACACTTAATCCATAAAACATATCGTCACCTAGAGCACAGCTGTTCGATGAAGCTAACTGTCCCTCTGATATCTGTCTATAAGTTGATCAGCTGACCTTATCTCAAGGTGTTGCAGGACAAGATCTCAAACCTTTTCATCCAAACATTAAACCCATAGCATCAGACATTTGAGTCATTAAAAGCAATTATTCTGACTCATAGTTTGTTGAGAGCTTGTTTGAAGGATTGTTATGTAATTTTGGTTCTTTAACTTGACATTTGCATGCCTTTTGCTCAGAAAGAGCTTTTTTTGTTATAATCATGCTTCATACTGCAATACAACTTGTGTTCAGCAGAAATGAGCATCCACGCAACTGTAGAAAGAACTGTTTGCAGGAGATATTTTTTTTGGCTTCTCAATTGAGGCAAAAACTTACAATATTGTTCTTTATATAAGAGGATGTTTTTTTCCCTGAGAATTCCCCTTTGAAAAAGTGGGGTCGTCTTATTTGCGAGGGCTCTGCCTTGAACAGCTGTGCCACCTTCTCTCTCTCACTCTCTCTCTCTTTCTGTATTATTTGCTTATCACTCTGTGTGGACACTTCTCTGTTTGTATCAGGGGCCGTAAAAGGTATTATTCAGAAATGCCCTATCTGTGTGCATCGGGGTGGAACTGTGCAGGGTGTGATTCAGAGAGCAGGAGAAAATTGTGAACACAGCACTATACAGAGACAGAAATGACATCCTGGTATGCAAATAAGATAAATAACATTAGGCTATTTAGTCTGTTACAAACGAACAAGGTGTATACCCGATCTATGAGAGAGGTACCCCACTGATTCTTTTTCCCCACCCACTGTGACTTTGGGAGCACTAGATATTGCAGAAAAAAAGTGTCTGAAATATTGATCTTTTTTTTTACTTAGGGATGCACCAATACCACTTTTTGTCAAACCAAGTACAAGCTCAAGTACTTACATTAAGGTACTCACCAACAGAGAGCACAGCTCTGAATACTTAATAACATCACTGTAGTTCTAATGTGACTTTAGAAATATCTTTTATTTCCTCACTCTCTCATTTAACATATGAAACGAAGACCATGATGCACCTTCTCATGTTGCTGACATTTTAACAGCCAACAGTCCTCTACCAGGGCCCTAATGACAGGCCAAATTGCTTATAGATGTCGTAGTATTCGGCTTACTTTTGCAAGTATGAGTACGAGTACTTAAGCGTTAAATCAGGACTGGTATCGGTGTATCTCTAGTTTTATTATATTTTTTGAAGAAAATGTTCTTTGTGTTAAAACAAGATTTTGTCATCAAATAGCCTTTTTTACAAGAATCTGTCTTGGAAAAAAGGGGTTGTCTTGTTTCCAGGGTTGCCTTATATTCCGCTCAATACGGTATTATTCAATGTTTAGGCAAAATACATATCAATAAAAACAAACTCCACATAGCATGTCTGATTTCAGCCTCACATCTGTACATAAAACAAGCACAGGGTTTTCTCTGATACAGTTACAGTTCACTTTGACAGTGGACACATTTCAGATGACCCCCCCCCCTCCTCGCTGTGAGAGCTTTAAGGTTCTCTGGTGTCTTCATAAAATCTGAAGTCTCAGAATGTAACTCACTTTGGGACCTGGTCATTTCAAAGAGGCGTGTGTCACTGGGGAAACTCCAAACGGTGTAATTTCATCACTCACTGACCTGCTCACTCAGTGGATTCTCACACAGTGCAATTTCCAAACAGCACCATAAAGTTCCAGCAGCACTTCGCCTCTGTACTGACACATTGAACCCTGCAATGGCGTAATATTGATGTTCCAGTTTGTGGTTTCTCATTGCAATACGTTACGGAAGGACAAAATGCACATTGTGCAAACACACATGGAATACTCCACACACACACACACACACACACACACGCACGCATGCGCATGCACTGTTCCAACCTGCAAGCTCAGCAGATACACACCCTGACTGTCTCCCCCCTGAAACAGCTCTGTTACTACCTTTGAGGAGGCAGAGTGACTTCACTGTGAGATACACACTGCAGACCAGGCATCACAGGGTCCTTCACTTCTGCTCCAAAGTTTACATACCCTCACAGAATTTATGATTTTTTGGCCTTTTTTCAGAGATTATGTATGGTAACACAAAATCTTGTCTTCCACTCGTGGTAAGTGGTTTAGCAAAGCCATTTATTATTAAGCAACTGTGTTTATTCTTTTAAATCATGATGACAGCATAAACTACCAATCTATGTGATCTATTTGCTTGTAATCAGTGTGTGTGTGTGTATAAAACCTCAATGAGTTTCTGAGCTCCTGAGAGACCCTCACATCTTTCATTCAGTGCTGCACTGACATTTCTGGATTCTGAGTCATGGGGAAAGCAAAAGAGTTGTCAGAGGATCTGTGGGAAAAGGTAATGGAACTGCATAAAACAGGAAAAGGATATAAAAAGATATCCAAGAAGTTGAGAATGCCAATGAGAAGTGTTCAAACTTTAAGTAAGAGGTGGAAAATGAGGGATTCTGTTGATACCAAACCATTGTTTGGCAGACCAGCAAAAATTTTAGCTACAACATCCAGGAAAATTGTGCGGGATGCAAAAAAAAAAAAAAAACACAAGTAACTTCAGTTAAAGCACAGGACTCTCCTCAGAAATAAAATGTGGTCTGGCTGTTTCAAGAGGAGAGGAGTCCGCAAGGCCTTTGATGAAAGGTCCACCATTACTGATGTTTTAGGGATTTGTGAGCTACAAAGTCTCAGGAGACTCGGTCAAAACTGTTGGCAAGATGAATGCAGCATGTTATCAGAAAATACTGGGGGAAAATTTGCACTCATCAGTCCAGATCCTAAACACAAGGCCACGACTATCTGTCATTGGCTACAGCAGAAAAAATGTGAAGGTTCTAGAGTGGCCATCTCAGTCTCCTGACCTCAATAGCATTGAGCCACTCTAGGGAGATCTCAAACCTGCAGTTCATGCAAGACAGAGCAAGAATTTACAGGACTTGGAGGCTT